>JAQSVH010030979.1:0-10545 GCA_029448705.1 Adansonia digitata | reverse complement strand
GTTTGTCTCATTTCATAGATGAATTTTGATTATCAAGAAAATAACGAAAAGAAAAAATTTTCTTGCAAATCTAATGCATCAATATCTTATATCCTAGTAAGGGGAGCACGATTGTAGTTCCCGTAACAAAATGAAAGAAAATTTTTTTGAGTATCCAAGTTTGCTTCATTGCACAAATGAAATTTGATTATAAGAGAAATGGTGTAAAGAAAAGCTTTTCTTGCAAAACCATAGCATCAATATCGAATATCCCAATGAGGAGAACATGATTATAGTGCCCATAACAAAAAAAAAAGTGAAAATTATTATGAGCATCCAAGTTTGTCACATTTCATGGGTTAACATTAATTATAAGGAAAATGGTGGAAAGAAAAACTATTCATGCAAATCCAAAGCATCAATATTGTGTATCCCAATGAGGAGAACATGATTGTAGTGCCGATAACAAAAACAATAGAGATTATTATGAGTGTCCAATTTTGTCTCATTTCATGGATGAATATTAATTATACGAAAAATGGCGAAAAGAAAAGCTTTTCTTGCAGATCTAAAGAATTAATATCTTGTAACCCAATATGGAGAACATGATTGTGGTGCCAATAACAAAAAGAATGGAGATTATTATGAGTATTCAAGTTTGTCTCATTTAATGAATAAACTTTGATTATAAGGAAAATGGTGAAAAGAAAAGCTTTTCTCTCAAATCCAAAGCATCAAGATTATGTATCCCAATGTGGACAACATGATTGTAGTGCCATAACAAAAAGAATAGAGATTATTACGAGTGTCCAAGTTTATCTCATTTCTCAGATGAACTTTGATTCTAAGGAAAATGATGGAAATAAAAGCTTTTCTTGCAAATCCAAAGCACCAATATTGTGCATCCCAATGAGGAGAACATGTACCTGTAACAAAGACAATGGAGATTATTACGGGTACCAAGTTTGTCTCATTTCATGAATCAAGTATGATTATAAGGGAAATGGCATAAAGAAAATATTTTTTCGCAAATCCAAAATGCCAATATTGTGTATCCTAATTAGGATAATATGATTGCAATGCTTGTAACAAAAACAATAGAGATTATTATAAGTAAGTTTGTATCATTTCACAGATGCAGTTTGATTATAAAGAAAATGGTTGAAAGAAAAGCTTTTCTTGCAAATCCAGAGCATCAATATCGTGTACGCTAATGTGGAGAACATAATTGTAGTGCGAATAGAAAAAGAATAGTGATTATTATGAGTATCCAAGTTTGTCTCATTTCATGGATGAACTTTGATTATGTGGAAAATGGTGGAAAGAAAAGCTTTTCTTGCAAAACCATAGCATCAATATCGTGTATCACAATGAGGAGAACATGATTGTAGTGCCCATAACAAAAAGAATGGAGATTATTACGAGTATCTGAGTTTGTCTTATTTCATGAATAAACTTTGATTATAAGGAAAATAGTGGAAAGAAAAGCTTTTCTTACAAATCCAAAGCTTCAAGATCGTATATCCCAATGTGGACAACATGATTGTAGTGCCATAACAAAAAGAATGGAGATTATTACGAGTATCCAAGTTAGTCTCATTTCTTAGGTAAACTTTGATTATAAGGAAAATGATGGAAATAAAAGCTTTTCTTGCAAATCCAAAGCACCAATACTATGTATCCTAATGAGGAGAACATGATTGCAGTGCCTGTACCAAAAACAAGGGAGATTATTACGAGTACCAAGTTTGTCTCATTTCATGAATAAAGTTTGATTATAAGGAAAATGGCAAGAAGAAAAGCTTTTCTTGCAAATCCAAAGTGCCAATATTGTATATCTGAATTAGGAGAACATGATTGTAGTGCCTATAATGAAAACAATAGAGATTATTACGAGTATCCAAGTTTGTCTCATTTCACGGATAAAGTTTGATTATAAGGAAAATGGTGGAAAGAAAAGCTTTTTCTTGCAAATCCAAAGCATCGATATCGTGTACCCCAATGTGGAGAACATGATTGTATGCCAATAGCAAAAATGAATGGAGATTATTATAAGTATCCAAGTTTGTCTCATTTCATGGATGAACTTTGATTATAAGGAAAATGGTGGAAAGAAAAGCTTTTCTTGCAAAACCATAGCATCAATATCATGTATCCTAATGAGGTGAACATGATTGTAGTGCCCATAACAAAAAAATGGAGATTATTACAAGTATCCAAGTTTGTCTCATTTCACAAGTGAACATTAATTATAAGGACAATGGTAGAAAGAAAAGCTATTTATGCAAATCCAAAGCTTTAATATCATGTATCCCAATGTGGAGAACATGATTGTAATGCCAATAACAAAAAGAATTAAGATTATTATGAGTGTCCTATTTTGTCTCATTTCATGGATGATTATTAATCATAAGGAAAATGGTGGAAAGAAAAGCCTTTTTTGCAAATCCAAAACATCAATATCTTGTATCCTAATGTGGAGAATATTATTGTGGTGCCAATAACAAAAAGAATGGAGATTATTACAAGTATCCAAGTTTATCTCATTTCATGGATGAACATTAACTATAAGGAAAATAATGGAAAGAAAAGCTTTTTTTGCAAATCCAAAGCATTAAGATCATGTATCCCAATGTGGAGAACATGATTGTAGTGCCAATAGCAAAAAGAATGAAGATTATTATGGGTATCCAAGTTTGTCTCATTTCACCGATAAACTTTTATTATAAGGAAAATGATGAAAAGAAAAGCTTTTCTTGGAAATCCAAAGCATCAATATTATGTATCCCAATGTGGAGAACATGATTGTAGTGCCAAAAGTAAAAAGAATAAAGATGATTACGAGTATCCAAGTTTGTCACATTTCATGGATGAACTTTGATTATAAGGAAAATGATGGAAAGAGAAGCTTTTCTTGCAAATTCAAAGCATTAAGATCATGTATCACAATGTGGAGAACAAGATTGTACTGCCTATTGAAAATACTAGTGTAAACAGAGACTCGCCACAACAAAGAATGGGGATTATTACAAGTATCCAAGTTTGTTTCATTTCACGGATATGCATTAATTATGAGGAAAACGGTGGAAATATAAGCTTTCCTTGCAAATCCAAATCATTAAGATCGTGTATCACAATGTGGAGAACATTGATTACAAGGAAGATTGTCAAGTTTATCCCATTTCACGGATGAACTTTAATTATAAGGAAAATGGTCGAATGAAAAGCTTTTCTTGCAAATCCAAAGCATCAAGATCGTGTATCACAATATGGAGAACATAACTGTAGTGCTAATAACAAAAATAATGAAGATTATTACGAGTATCCAAATTTGTCTCTTTTCACGAAGGAACTTTAATTATAAGGAGAATGGTGGAAAGAAAAGCTTTTCTGGCAAATCCAAAGCGTCAAGGTCGTGTATTCAAACGTGGAGAACATGATTGTAGTGAAAATAACAAAAGCAGTGGAGGTTATTACGAGTATCCAAGTTTGTCACATTTTAGAGATGAACATTAATTATAAGTAAGATGGTAGAAAGAAAAGCTTTTATTGCAATTCCAAACCATCAAGTTCATGTATCCCAATGTGTAGAACATGATTGTAGTGCCACAAAACAAATGGAGATTATTATGAGTATTATAGACACGTTATTTTGTCAGGGCTAATTCTTAGCAATTTGGGGCATGGATGTGAGTGGGGGCAATGGCAAAAAAGGATTTTGTGGAGGTCAAGAAGGCCTAGGGATCATATCAAAGGTAAATGCAAAGACATGGCATCAAAGGACATAATTCAAGGTGTCCGGAGACAAAATATATGAGAAAATTCATAATTTTTCTCGAATGTATCAATACAATGCTCCAGCATGCCAAAATTTGAAATGCCCCCATTTGTATTAATACAACATGTAAATGTATCGATACATGAGCTTCTGTATCAAAACAAGAGCTCATGCATTGATACTAGGCCATGACAAGACCAAAACATGCTTGCTGTGAAGAAATGTATCAATACATATCAACATGTATTGATATAATGGTTCATAGTATCGATACAATGGTTTATAGTATGACACAATGATCATTGTATGATATAATGTTTATTGTATCAAAACACTCAAGGTTTTTGGACCAAATGTATTGATACAATTTGCAATTTATGGATACATACAGGCCATTTTCCATGGTCCAAGCATTTTTGACATATCCACCATTGATTGAAAACTCGATTTCAACTCATTTCTTTGCATCAAGAAAGATCAAAACCCATATCAAATTATGAATTTGGACTTTTGAATTAATCAAAACATTTTTTTGAAGTCTAAATTAGATCAAAGGGGTCAATGTCATATGATCACCCTACTCCTCCTTAGTTTGTTGACCAATATCACCATCAGCCGCCTTATTTGCTAGAAAATCATTTTAGCATTTAAACCAGCCACTTTCTGTCAATCACATTGGCAACAAGTTGCTCCCTATAGCCACTCTATAGCCACCATGCTGACATCACTTTAGCTCCAAATTGAAATGACCAAAAAATCTCCAAATTGGCTCTAAAATGCTAGTATAAATAGGCCATTTCTATCTCAGTTGAAAAAAGGTTTTGATTCCAACTTATTTTAGCTTCAAAAAACACTTTCGCATATCAAGAAAATCAAAATCCCATAGCTCTTCACTTGCTACCAAAAAATAGCCCCAAAACACTCATTCCCAATGATTACACATTCTAAAATTCACCCTCATCCATACCAGAACCAATACCTCATTATTTCTCTATTTTTCTTGCTTATTAACAACAAGGAAAAGAGGGAAATTAAATCCATCTCTATTGTTCCAATTATTTGGCCAAAAAGTGAAGTTTTGTTGGTATAACTTCTCATTTTATCATTTTCATTTTCTATTTTTCAGCATCTTCATCATTTTAGTGAGCTCCCCATGTTTCCATTACCGTCTTAGGATTATCATCCATTATTATGGCTTTTGGTTGTGGTTGTTTAAGATTTGGATGCCTTAATGCCCTTTTGATGTGCAAAATGCCTCATTTCATCGTCATTATTGTGATAGCTCTTGCTCATGCATTTTATGCCATATCCATACATCTTGTTATCCTTAGCCCATGTGTGAATCACTAGCCTAACACATTACAAGAAGATTTATACATTAGCTCACATGAATCATTTTCATTTTCAGCATCCATAGACTATTAGTAAAGTCAGCATCCCCATTCATGTTATGTGCCATCCCCTTGTATGTTTGTTATCTTCCCCTTGTCAAAATGCATGTTTGATGGCTATCAAAAATTGATTTTCAAACCCTTCCAGGCCAAGCATGTTAACCTCAACCAATTAGGATTAGCATGGACTTAGTATTTTCCTTAAAGTTAGAAAAATATCTTGGGAAAAATTAAGTTTTACAAATTTGGAATCTTAGTTAAACAAGCTTAAATCTTCTACTTCTACAATGAAAATGGCCTTACAATTATTCCCTAAATGTTTATACCTTGTTTTTTGAGTCAAAACCTTGAGTGGTACGATAACAGGCTGTTTCATTATCCCAAACTACTCTGGGGCTATGCAAATGAGTTCGCAACGGTCATGCCATTCTTTCCCTTCAGTCATTGATGTTCGAACATCAATGACTCGAGTTTGGACTCGTAGACATAAAAAATGAGACATATCCCCTGCTTTACTTTGTCCCCTGCTGGCAGCACAACTGCTGCAAATTAAAAAATCACTTGAAAATCCTAAATGAGTTTTCATGAATTTTTTGATATTTTTCTCTCAAAGTATGTCGAACTATCTTTAAAATGCTGTCTTATTCGCCCCTAGATCATTTTGGATGAGAGAGTTACGATTTTTCAAATCTAAACTATCTAGAACCTCTAAAATCCAAACATTTTTTAGGTTGGGCCATTCAGGCCCATTAAATGATTTTTTAAATTTCTTCAAACATTTTTCCTAAACGATTCATGAAATTCACTTTTCAAAAAGATATCATTTGCAATTTTTCAATACCAAATGAGTATGGAATGATTTTTCAAATTTTGACATACCTTGTCTCTTGTATGCTCAACCAACAGCAAAATTAATCCAAACTTGAAAATTTATTCCCCTAGAAAGTGACATTTTGGGATATTTGGAATTTTTTTAGATTGACTCTTGTCGAGTTAGATTTCTAACGGCATCTTATCCACCCTCTAAAGCCTTTAAACCAATTTAGAATAAATTTATAAAGAGGGATAGCGCGATGCCATCCCTTATTTTCGGTTATGGTCAAAATTGAGTTGTTTTCCTGAGTTTCATCTTGAGACATTTAAATGTCTCCGTATTACCCCGATCAACTCGAAAACATGCTTTGACCTCCCATAGGCTCGTATCAAGGCATACACATATTTTACATTTTTACCATCCTTATTCACAATAATTTCTTTTGCCAAAAGTTGTTAAAATGCTCACACATTTCCTAAATCATAAAGTTTTATTAACTTAAGTTTTCCAACTCGACTTCTTTAAAGAAGCATTAGATATGCCACTTTCAGGGATACTCCAACCCTAGCCTTCCGAAGGGACACTCCAACCACGCTTTTCAAATTTGTCAAGATCAAAAAAATCTTTTTTTGTCAAATTTTTTTTTATCATCCAAGGGATTATCCAACCTCGACCTTCCGAAGAGATACTTTAACCCTACTTTTCAAAATTATCAAGATTTTAAAATCCTCTTTTGTCAAAATTATTTGTCATCCATAGGGACACTCCAACCCTACCTTCCCGAAGGGATGTTCCAACCCTGTCTTCCAACTATAATTTTTTTCTTTTTCTCCTTCCCGGACTTCCATGAATGTGTCAAACAAATCTCGTTCAATCAAAAAACCCAGATGTATCTTGAAAATTGTCAATTATGGTATTCCCAGATAATCGATGCCAATTATGAGATAAATTCCAATAGTCCATCCCTTTTTTTATCATTGCATTGAATGATCCATGTTATGTTAATTCATTTGTTGCCTTACTATTGTGATTTCTTTATGATGATTATTTGCATTCATGTTTTCAGATCATTTCAAATAAAATTAAAGATAATGTTCCACATGGATATCTCTCCAGTGCCTAAAATGGAACATTCCATTTTCAAAGTAAAATCCAAAGGTCACTGTGTTGAAAATTTTTATGTTCTTTATCTCCTTAGGGCATATATAAGATTAAATCTTTTTCATCGAAACCTGGATTTGTATTTCTGTAAGATTCATGCAATAAAAGAGGGTTATAACAAAATAAGGACTAATTAAGATTGAAAGAATCGAAACTGAGATAAGACATAGCCAGTAAGGTATTGATTTTGAGTGTGGCGAAGAGGTCCTCATCATGCGTAACCAACTCCCAAACCCAAACAGCAAACCTTGCACTACGTAGACCATGGCATCGATGTTTTGAGTTTCGTAACTCAAAATATAGGTTTCAATAGGCATCTGGTCATGCCTAGCCTAAAACGACTTGTGAAGACTCCATGAATTGGCTATTTTATGATGGTCATCTGAGACCTATAAGATAAGCAATTTATCTTATGGCCCCCTTCACTGTATCATAAGTTGAGAATCCATACATTCTCATTTTCATCACATCACAAAATAAAAGTTTTAATCAAGAAGACATTTCCAAGTCAAAAATATTTTAAGTCGTAGCACCTATAGATCTATGATGATCCACTCCAAGGTACGTTGTAATAACTTGGCGACTATACTGGGGACAGTATAGAGAGTTAGGCCAATAACTAGCCATGTCTTGCTAGGTTCCTTGTTCTTTTGATCTTCTATCATTATTTAACTATGACCTTTTTTTTTCATTTTGTCAACTAATCTTTTGTTTGGCATGATTGTCAAGATTGTCTTATTTTTGAATAATCATCAGTTGAATAAAAATGGTAATACGGAGGTAAACAAAAAGGTTTGATCATTTTCCCCTCACACACCATGCACTTGCATGTGCATTAGTGTCCCGCCAAACTCCATGGCATGGTTATAACCCAATCATTTGGAGGAAGTGAGTTATCCACCTTCGTGAGTAACCCTCTGCATAGGCATGGCAATAACTTCTTGGATGAAAATTACCTATGTCTCTTGTGACTAACCCTTTGCATTTGCATAGAGAAATACAATCGAACCCGTTTTTTCAAACCCATAATGGGTCTAAGATCGGGGTCCCTCGACTATCCTTACCAGATGGAAGAGCAATTCGGATACCTATTTAGGCATCAACTTATACCTTATATAGTGAGCCCTCCAAGCTAAACCATGTAAAACCATACCAGAATGCCACTAGAATACCTAGAGAATAGGGTCACTCGAGGAAACATTCCTAACCTTTACTTTTAATTACATAATTATGTAAGTGACAATGAGTATACAATTGTCACTCACATCTGTATTTTTATCATTTATCAAGGCATGCTGTCATGCTGCTCAAATGATGGCTAACCTTTGTATAAATAAGTGACAGTGAACAAAAACCATCGTTCACAATTTCTTATACTGTAAGCCATTATGTTGTTTGAGTCATGGCTTAATGCGCATCCGCACTAGTGATGATAAATGAATATTACTATTTGTCAATTATTTTTCTATCAAAATAAGATATTGCATCATCTCATGAAGGACATATTGCATCCTCGCATGTTGAAATGCTGCCCGTTTCTTGTCTCACCACCTTGGTTGAGACATGTTATGAATTTTTTGTTCTAATGTTCATAAATTCATTATTTCTTTATATGTGTCTCCTATATGTTCCACTAACTTATTTTCCCTTTGTTTGTGTTTTGGTGTATGCATCATTTCATCATAACCATCATGATTATCATCATTTTGGGATAATTGTTCTGATTTAGTGTTCAGCAAGGGGCATCATTTATGGAGTAACAGCTTATCTCCACTATCGAGTCTTTTAAAAATGTCAAAACATGGTTAGAAGGTCGCCAATGTTAAGACGAGGACATTCTAAAGCCCAACTATGTCTCAGAAATGCATGAAGAAGTCAAGGTTGGTTTTTGTCAGAATGATTATCGAGAATTGAAGCACATTTAGGATAGTTAGGATAACAACGAGAAAAAAACCTTCACTAAAAAGTACGGGGATATAGCTCTCTTGTTTCAAGTTTAGTTAGATGATGGCTTGTTATGAATAGCGACATAGTTTTGGAATTTGGCCTACCGATGTTTCACCTTCAACCAATAAGATTTAGTCCCTAACATTGATGAGTACCCAGCTCTACTCAACATAAAAAAGGCCAAGTCAGATTAGATTTACTTCAAAGCGATAACGCCTCTTCTATTCAAGAAAAGGTTGAGGCAAATTCTTGGAGCCACAGAAGCATGGGTTGATAGTCATGCCAAAGTAAAAGGGAGCAACAAATGCATTTTTTAGGCCAGTTTGAAAAGAGGGCATGGTAAATCTTTTTCATCAAAAGAAAGCTCTAAATGTCTATGCTCTAGCAATTTACGAGCTTTTTATATTCCCAAAAACTTTGGGTTATGTAAAGGTGGCAGTCACATATTTTTTCCTCGCCTAAGTTGCAACATCAACCCTACTTCTACCATTATCGCTGAAACCATTCGTGCCCTTAGTTTTTGTAAAAAAAAATAGCAATAGGAAAATTTGTCAGGTGCGCCCCATTGCTCTAGATATGGTTCCTAGGTCATCTCTGTGTTAGGAAAGAGAAAGTCAGGCAAAATATCTTTTTCAAGATCAATCCTCTTTCCATGACATTGGAGGAAAAAAGTCATCAAGATAAGACAAAAAAGTATTGGGTCAAGGAATTACGAAATGTCAAAGAGGAAGAAATCAAGTGGAGAGCTCCATGGGTGTTCCCGCTGTTGGTTGTGTATAGATGTGGAGACTACACTTATGTACCACTTCTAGGATTATTGGGAAATATCAGATATGCTCCTTTATTGGTATTGTGTCAGTTCCAATGCTAGCAATTCATCCTGTTCTTCAAAGACTTCGGATATTGGGATTTTGAAACGAAGAGCCCAATTATAAAGCGAAAGTCCAGTTAGCTTTCTAAGCTTAGAAGAAGATCTATTGTATGAAAAGATACTGGAGAGGAAGCCCTACCACTCCTATATATGAAAAATGGAGACTCTACCGTATCAATGATCTGTTGCCACAACCTAACATGGTTTGAATGTATCGATAAAATGCTCCAATATGCCAAATATTTGAAATGTCCCCATTTGTATTGATACAACATGTAAATGTATCGATACATGAGCTTTTACATCAAAACAAGAGCTCATGTATCGATACTAGGCCATGCCAAGACCAAAAGATGATTCTGTAAAGAAATGTACGGATACATATCAACATTGATCGATAAAATGGTTCATAGTATCGATACAATGGTTCACAGCATCGATACAATGATCATTGTATCGATATAATGTTCATTATATCAATGCACTCAAGGTTTTTGGACCAAATGTATGATACAATCCGTAATGTATCGATACATATAGGCCATTTTCCATAGTCGGGGCATTTTTGACTCATCCACCATTAATCCAAAACTCGATTTTAACT
>JAQSVH010030968.1:0-10546 GCA_029448705.1 Adansonia digitata | reverse complement strand
GAATTTTTATCATTAATCGAACCAACCGAATACATAATCATACTTCTCATACGCCTTAATAAAGCTTCTGCTACTTGTTGCATTGGCTACTTATTTTTATTTGGGAAAAATAGATTTTGAATTTACCTTTCAACAAATGATATTTGCCTGAATTAATGTTCGAATACTTAAATATATATATATATACATATAATTGCTTGAGCATTATATAAAGTATAATTTTTATTCAATTTATCTTAAATTGCTTCATCATAAGCTTATAATTTAGGTTTGTAAATTTGGGTAACAAACAATTGAAAAATTCAATTGAAATGCGTTAAAAAGTATAACTATAAATCTAAAAAATAAAGTTATAATTCTTGTAGCAAAATGGCTTTTTAAAGGCCCATGTATTTTGCAGTTCAATTTATAGAGGCCCAAAATTAAGTATCCAACAAAGACCAGTAAGCTTACAGCAGAAGTCGAACATCGAGCACCTAGCATGCGGTGCGAACTTTCAAGTTCTTGTCGATGGGTGGTTTGGACAAAAGGTAATATCAAAAGAAACCAACCGTTTTTCTCTCTTAGTTTCTTGAGAAAATATGTGCCAAGGAAACAAGAAAATACTGTGCTTTAGATCTTCATATTAGCCTTCTGACAGCCAACTGATATAAAGCTTTGTGCATATTTAGGAGATACTCTACGTTTTAAGTTTTTAGTACTGTCAATCTAATACATGTACGTTTTAGCAAGGTTGAAATTATGACTGTCGTAAATCTTTTTGTATCCTTGATGAAATTTTTTTTCTTGGAACAGTTGGTTGTATAGAAATTAAACATGATCTTCAGTATTGTTTAAGCCGGTGATCCTAAACCAGGGCATTGGGAACTTGGCCCTTCATGCTTAATTTGGACGGCGGTCGCAAGTCCAATCTTTTTAAGGAGAATGTAACACAAGAAGTGGGCTTCCTGGCCTTCTGGTCTAGTAATCGGCTTTAAGACTTGTTGCTTGCTCCAGAGCCATTAATGGCCCAACTGGGTTTGACGGCTGACAGGACCAAGTGATGGACTTAAGACCTGCTTCTCAGCCCAGCTAACCGGTATCAATGTATTCTTTTTCTTTTTGTTTGCCCATTGCCATTTGGGTTACACTGAAAATTGATGTTTATTACTGGGCAGAAAATGTCCCATTTGTCCTATGACCACTTGATACTATAACTGGGATGTGTACAGATAATGGTCCAGGTTGAAAAACTGGGATGGGGTGTGGGGACTTAAGTCGCTGATCCCGAAACTGAGTTTCGTATTAAATAATGGAAAGAGCTCCAATATCACATCCTTAAAATTAAAACTGGTATATGAAAAAAATGCCATTCCTCCATCAGAGAGTACTTTCTGTGCCCCGTGACTGCGATATGTCCTAAATACGATGAGACAGAATAGGCAATGAAAAAATATCAGGTAGAGATAGTCTCACACTCAAGAATGAAGGAACCCAATTTTATAGTGCACCCATTTGGATTCATTCACAAGATTTTCATCTATAAACATGGAAGGGAAGCAAAGAACTCGACAAATACATAAACTAGAAAAACGAAAATTAGCGCTGCAAATGTTTTTATTAGTATGTACTTTAAAACCCTTAGCCGTTGGCTTTAGCCAAAGGAAGATATGGAGGAGCAACAAATGAAAAGGGATCAGAGAGAGCGGCTTGTCTCAAAAGACATAAAGTGAAATCTTATCTACGCTACACTTTCGATATCAGAATAGTAGTTTAGCACCAGCCATTTTCGCCTTCAACCTCCGCTTTTCTTAGCTAATGAATTTTATTTAAATAATTATACACACAAAACAAATGCCCTATACATTAATTTGCTCATTTGTGGAACACAACAAAGGAGCAATCTATTATATTCTAATTTCTAAAGGATCGTTACAGTCATCATAAGCATGGCTTTCTAATCATGCGCAGCACGCACCAGTAGGTCAGGCCCCATTTTACTTTTTAACTTTTGTGAAAAGAAATATTCGGTTGCCTCTTGCCTGTGACAAGTCTCTGTCTTATACGTCAATGAATCATGTGATATCTCTCTTGCTCGACCTGCAGGCACAGTCTTCTTAGCTAAATCATGAATTAATTTCTCTCTGGAAAAATAGTAGTAAGGCCGCTTGAGATCACAATCGATCCTTGAAAGATTTGCCATAGATTGACTATCACCAACCTGAGTAGAGTTTTGATTAAAGCTTAACCAATGATGGTCTTATTGACAAAAGCCAAATTGCATCAGCATTCTACATGAGTGATGAGTGATAGGGTCCATACATAGAAACGTTAAACACATTGCGGTCACTCACAAGGGAAATAGAAGGCTATAGCTAGTTGCCAAGATATTGAAATTCTCCACTCTTGTTTTTGGATAACTTGGAATAGGTATTATTTGTTCGGCTTCCTTTCTTCAAACGGAACGAACGAAGATAGAATCGGACTCATGAGACGGGAAATGAAAACTATGCAAAACCAGAATTTGCTTGTTGGGAGCGGGAGTAGGAACTTGAAAGGGAAGGGAAACAATTGTGAACAGAATCCAACTGAACAAACAGGCATAGCATGCATCAATGAGATGAAAATATATGATTCAAATCTTCCTTATTTTTTCTTGCAAGATGTAAGCATTCATGCTTTAGTTTTGAATATTTTAAACTCTATTTGCTTTTGACATAAAGATGAAAATTTGAAAGTCTTCAAATGCCTGCTTGTTTTTGAACCTTAAGAATGCTATAGGAGAAGAAATTTAGGAGTTGAATTTGAAGCATCGTGGAACACAACTTTTTGTTTGAAATTCTCTGGCGATCAAATTCCATCCAATCAATTCAAGGACAAGTTTTATACTGTATGATCACATGGGACTAGGACTAATCGGACCCCATCTGTCCAGAAGGAGCCGTATAAAATAATAATGATCCATGCAAATGCAATCTTACCTGGTTCAGATTTTGTGAAAAAAAGTTGACACTTTTATCAAAATCAACCGATCAGGGCTAATTTACCGTTTTTTTTGTTCTTTTGCAAGATGAATCAAACGGAGGAAATGAAAAAAAAAAAACATTCTTTGTAAAAGGATAACACTACTAAGTTTAGTTTTGAGGGTCTGGCCACTGTTTCTAAATCCAATTAATATGAGGGATTAACCAAGAATTTGCTGGCTTTCTATAAGAAAATGGTGTTTAAATCGGCTGTAATCCTAAGCTTGTGGTGGACCCTAATAATGGGAAATAATAACACCATGTCTAAGAAAAACAGACACCCAGAAGACAAAGTTCCTTGTTCCCATATAAATGCCAACAATAATAATTATTGTTATTTTTATAAAGTAAGTTTCGCCAAAGTGGTTTTTCTTGGCAAAGTGCTTTTTTTCTTATTCCCCCCGAGACGTTCTAAATATTGTAGTAGTAGTAGTAAAATATACCCTTGCCCTTCGATATTGGAGGGAATCAACTGTGTTGAGTGTGGTCTGTTTTTGAAGCTGGAATTGATGTTTGGTTCATAAAAGTAACTGGAAATTCAGACAGATCAAAGTTTTTGCCGATTTATCTTTCTTTTTACAGAGAGTCAGCAGCACCAAACAGGTTGGAAAATTAGATCGGTCCCTGTTTCTATGGCAAGACTGAAAATTAGGGTAAAAGAGGCTGCTGGCTGGTTCAAGCTTTTCAAATCAAAAGCACAACTCTATTCATCTGATAATGGATTTGTCCCCCTCGAAAAAAAACTCCATGATGGATTAAAAATAGCTTAATTTTCAAGGCAAAGAGCAGTATTTCCGGTGGATTAAAATAGTTTACTTTTGAATTCAATGTTTTCTACAGTACTATTCGTAATATTTTCAATCTTCAAGTCAAAATTTTGTGTTTCTCAATGAATAGCAGTAAATCAGTAACGATGCATGAAAAGACTAGACCACCCGACGAACCCAAGGGGTTTTCCTTTTCAACAATTGTACTTTCCCTCTCCAACATGACATCCGAATGGAATTCTACAATATCATTATTTCATTTTCCTGACATTACCAGATATTGCCATCATCACTCCTCTACTTTCAAAATCTCATGCCAAAAATTAGTTTAAAATCCAAAGCCCAATTAAAATGAAAGGAAAAAAAAAAAAAAACCCATTTCCTCACCCATTGGGCAGACCCAGAAAACTCTGTAATTGAATGATGGTTCAGGGAAAAAAAAAAAATGGAAACTGACTTGATTGAATGAACAAGTGAAAAGACAAAGAAAAAGATATAATTTTGCTGATGCGGACAAAACTGAAGATTTAATTAAGGATTCCCTTCGCGGTTTCGCCCCAAACAAACCAACACAACAATCTCTTTCACGCAAACCTTTCTTGACTTAATAATAGGTGTTTACGAGTATTGGTGAAATTAATTTTATCTTTATTTTATATTTTGTTAATGTTTAATGCTTTATTTTTATTGAATTAAAGGAAAATAATTCATTAATCATATTTTTTTCTTAAATATCAGCATTTAATTCTAAAGCTATTAGTTAACATTTAACCGTGCTGTTCAGCATTATTCAATTAAATTAAGTACAAACTAATTTGTTTTGCTCTTTAAAGATAATACAACATACTACTAAATCAATGAATAAACTACTATTTTCTATCAAAGTGTTACCAAACTTTTCACTATTAAAGTGGATCCAGACTAAATCTTTTATTCAAGTTTAACGAGGATAAAAACCTTTGTGATTTGTAATAAATAAGGGGCCTTTGTAACTGAGTTAAAGGGTTTAAAACTCCAAACACCATTTCTATCTTGTGCTCTTAATATCTGTTGAAATCAGCATTTCCTTTTGTAATTTTTAGACTAAAAACTCGAGCTCCATTAAAATTGTGGGGAAGGGGGGGGGAGGGGTTCGACTTTTGTAATTTATATACCGTGCAAACATTAGAATCGAAATTTCTATCCATTTGCACTAAGGCAACGCTCTTATATATTGGAGCGTGAGTTCTAAACAACTTCTAATTCAGTCTAAAAGTCAACAAGCCCTCCATTTTAATGGAGCTTGAGTTTTTAGCCTAAAAATTACAAAAGAAAATTCTTATTTTAACAAATGTTAAGAGCATAAGACGTCAGGGAGAGCTATGAGGCAAATGAAAATAGTGCTTATATTACTAATTAAAAAATTAATAACAAATACAAATAAAAGATGAAAGTTATAAAGCGAAACAGAGACATGGGAGATTAAACCAAAAAATGAAAAAAAAAAAGGCGCTAAGAATAAGATAGAAGGAAGGAGGAAGTAGGTATTATATTACAGCAACAGCAGCAGCTACTGAAAAGTTCCTGCTTGGTGACCTCTCTCTATCCCCACTGTCACTCCCATTATTAAGAACTTTTGTCGGTTTTTGGGTGATTCGATTCAACCCCTTCACTCTTCACTCTTCGGTCTTTACTTCGCCAATACCCTCCATTTCATTTCTTACTGCTGCCCTGCCCCCTCTTTCAGGGTCATAGAAAAGCTTCCACTGCATTGTACTCTGTTTTCCCATATTTGCACTATTTGCTCATTTTTCTGAAACCACAAACCCCAACAATTTCCTTTCACACTCCATTCTGCAGTTAACTCTTTTAGCTGCTAGCTAGCTGCCTGAGAAATTTGAAGGAGCACAAGAAAGAAAGAATAAGCAGCAGCAAATCCTTCAATGGATCCTTACTCCATTAGCTCCTTAGTTCTCAGCCTCATTGTTTTACTTGTGACCTCAAAAGGTTAAACAAAGCTCCCTCTTTCTTTCTTTTTTTTTTTTTGCTTTTCTCTTACATTTTTTTTTATTTTAGCAAAGTATATTCTTTTAATATATCAAAGTTTTAATCTTTACACTAAAAAAAGCTGCCATATTTTTTTATCAGCTGTATCGGGTGCTTCTTTCACATTTGTCAACCGATGTGAGTACACTGTCTGGCCTGGGATATTGGCAAATGCAGGCAGTCCTAGCCTCGACAGCACCGGGTTCGAGCTCCCAAAAGACTCGTCTCGTTCGTTTCAAGCCCCTACAGGCTGGTCGGGTCGTTTCTGGGGCCGAACAGGCTGCACATTCGATGGATCCGGTTCTGGAACCTGCGTAACAGGCGACTGTGGGTCGGGTCAGATAGAATGCAATGGGCTCGGGGCTGCTCCTCCTGTGACTCTGGCTGAGTTCACCCTTGGAACTGGAGGGCAAGATTTTTATGATGTTAGCCTTGTTGACGGCTACAATGTGCCCATGATCGTTGCAGGCAGTGGCGGGTCGGGCCTTTGTGCCTCGACCGGGTGTACGACCGATTTGAATCGGCAATGCCCGTCGGAGCTCCGGGTTGGTGATGGGGATGCTTGCAAGAGCGCATGTGAGGCGTTTGGGAGTCCCGAATATTGCTGTAGCGGCGCGTACAGCACACCCGCCACATGTAAACCGTCGGTTTATTCGGAGATGTTCAAGGCCGCGTGTCCGAGATCTTACAGCTACGCGTACGATGATGCTACAAGCACATTCACCTGTACTGGAGCAGACTATACGGTGACGTTTTGCCCCTCCTCTCCGGGGTAATACCGACTTTCACTAGCATTTTTGTTGTCTTAACTCTTGATGAATTATTGTTGGATGCTTTTAATGGGGTAGGCTGCTTTAAATGTAAGTTTATTTCTTTGTCGAGGATTTCATTTCTTAGATGAATCTGACAAAAGATTGTATATTTACTGCAATAATAATTAATAGTTTGTTCGTGATAACTTGTTGCAGTCAAAAATCTTCGAGAGATGCTACACCGGTTACAGAAGCTACCCCAAAGAGTGGCTCAACATCTCAAGGATCAGGTTCAGAATCAGGGTTAACTTATTCGGGTAATGGTTATGGATATTCAGGTTCAGGGTATTCAGGATCTGGTTATGGATACCCTGGAACCGGGTACTCTGGTTCAGGTTCAAGCTCTGAAGCAGGATCTGGAAAAACCATGTTGACAGATGGGTCATGGTTAGCTGGTTTGGCAATGGGAGATACACCAAGAACAACAGCTCCATCTGTTCTACAATATATGCTGATTGCATCAACAGCTATCTCTCTCATGTTTTCATTTCTTTACTTGTAGCTCTTCCCTAATCTTTGTATTAAGGCTTTTGTTATTTTTGTTATTGCGAATTCTTTTACAGATTTGCAGCTTTGACGGTGTTAACGGAGTTTGGCCTTTGTTTGAAAAGCTGACAGATTCTTGGTCCAGCTTGTAAAACCCTCACTTCATGGTTTCCCCTTGGAATTTCGATGTAATATAACGTTAGAAGGTGTTGTTTCTCTGAAATTTTGGGATTTAGTCCGCTTGTTTTTTCACCCTTCTTTTTTTTTTTTTTTTTTACCCGGAAGTTTCTTGTTGAGTTTATGCAGCCTATCAGAATCTTGATGAACTTCTTGATTTGGGTCTAGCATTTTGGGATTTGGCTTCTGCTGGTATCTTTGCAATCTTTTACTTAAAAAACTTGCTTGTAATGTGAACATTTGAGGAGGATTTTTGGCTGTTGTTTGCGAACGATGCCCAACTCTCGAGTTTTGAGCTCAGCTTTTGCCTTTGTCTGCCATTACGTCATGTTTAGCACTTTGTTCGGTGGAAAAGGAATCAATAGCAGAAAATTGTATTGCAACATTGATCGAGTAATAAAGAGAATATGACTAAATAATCCAGATGGGACCCCTTCAAAAAGTGAGAAATAAAGTCAAGAAGTTGGATTATGTGCCTTTGAAAAACCTGCCAAATGAAAGACTTTTGTTGAATTTGGATGAGCCAATTTCTGAAAGGTGGCTGCAAAAATTGTTCTCCGGCGAGTAACTTTTTGACCATCTGAGCAAGGATTGTGATTAAATATTGTTAAAATATTTAGACTATACTTGAGTTTTTTATTTATTATAAATTACTTTTACAGTGAAGGGTTAATATTATTGATATAAGTATTATCGATTGTATTTATTATGAGGTATTTTTTATTTTAAAGCAGTTTATAAATTTTTTTTTATTATTTTATCCTTTAAAAAAAGGTCTCTCAATAGAGAAAGGTAATTCATGTTTTATAAGTTACCGTTCATATTCTTAACTAATCGATATGTGATTGTTGTCTTGTTTCAATACTAGCCCTTTAAGCAAGTGTGTGGACTATGTAGTCAAGTAAGCAAGTTCAGTCTTAGATTGAATGATCAAGTTATTACTGTATAGGTCATAGATTAAGTAAAGGAGTTTGTCACTGTGTAAATTGTAAAGTGAGTAGGCAAGTTTTTTCATGGTGTAGGTCGAGTAACTCTAAGTTATTTATATGTCTGAATAAAATTTTGATTATGAGTTTATTGTTTGTCGGTTCTCATATATGTCACTATTGTTGAAAGAAGGATCGTTGGACTATACCTGTTAAGAGATATTATCCGCTTTGGAGAAATGCACAAACTGTCGTTAAGTTTTATCTTTTAAAAAAAAGTGTTCCAATAATAAATAACAAATATGGTATTATAATTTGGGTTTATCTTTATTTATTTATTTATTTATTTTTTGTTTATTGTAGTTGAATTTGTCACATGTTAGGTTGGATGTTTAACTGATATGTCAATCTTCAGTTAAGGCCTACTGAACAATTGGCGGAGAATACAATTTTATATTGCTTGTAACTATAAACAAGAAGCTTGGCGAAGGCATTTGCCGATTGAGCGATAATCACCACCTCATCTAACGAGATGGTGCCTTTTGAAGACCGGTTTCCACGATACTGAAAATATGGGGCCCTCATTATTTCTTAATAAGGGAGATACCTAATCAACAAAGCTTTTGTTGCTTGTTTACATGACTGTTTCAATCAGAGTTCAGAGAGGAAACTTTGAGCCGTTACTATAATTCTTAACCATGGATAATAACCTTTCTATTTTTACAGCAGAAAGAATGAAGAATGAAACAGAAACTGTAGGAATTTAACTGGCATCGGCAACATGTTTGAAGCTCAAATTTAAGTTTCGAACCAGAGTAAGGGAATTTGATACGCTATTTTCAACATAGTATATTAAAACCAGGTAGAAGCACTGGATAATGCTGACTAAGAATCCAGCATAAATTAAGGAAACAGATATTATAAAAAAAAATGGCTTGAAATGAAAGCTGAACCAATCGAAATTTGCCTTTGAGAATAATTCGTCGAGCTATGGATATAAAGTGTAATAGGCAACTAAATTATTTAAATAAAAGGTCCCTACCCACTAGCATTCTCCATAGTCACCCATAATTGTACTATGTTATCATGTCCAGTCTCCTAATTTGATTTTTGATATTATGAATTTTGATACTGTTGTTACAGCGGCAATTAATGATATTAAAAAAAAAAAACAGTTATAGTTTATGAATATGGACATATAATATATTCTATTCCTAGAGAATCTTATCTAATTGATTGCGGTAGTTGATTAAACAATTAGAGCTGTAGAATTTTAATGGAGTTTAGAAAGAAGCCAGCTGATATTTGTCTTGAGTGCAACAATACTTCTCGAGGGGATCTTACGTTGTAGAAAGAGAGTTTTGAAGAGAGACTTGTTTTAGAGTAAGGAGAAGTATGAAGAATAAAAATGTAATTTAAGATTCCTTGTTTTGATTTAGTTCTTTTAAAGCGAAGATTTTGTGTAACTGTCAAAATAATTGAGATTGTCTTCTTCTTTATCAAAGACCTTATCCTGAGGGTTGGATCTAGTGTTTTGCTTTCAGCTCTTGTAGTTACTGGGCACAACAGGACTAAAAGAAATGTGGAAGGTTACTTAAGTGCTATCGTCGGATGAATCTGCTTTTCTAAAGTAAAACTGTAACTGGTCGGTAGAGTGATTTCGAAGTGGATGCTATGTTTGATGGAAGGTGCCTGCTGAGCGCTGAAGGCATGTTTGGAGAACGTATTCTGTTGCAGTGGCTTTTGCCGATGGAACTCATTGAAGTGACACCACAATCCAACCATTTATCTGTCAGAAAAAAAAAAAAAAAAAAGGAAGATAGATAAGGCTTAGAATATTTGAAGCACAATTCACCAATAGACGGCCATAGCCGATTTATTTATTTATTTTTTATTTTTTTGGCAGCTAATTAGCTTTATCATAGGGAGCCACGGATTAAACATCGTTTACCTAATTTGAAAGTGCCCGATATCTGCGGGTATCACAACAATTGGACGGTACAACTGAGGGTTGCTGGATCGAACCGCTTGAGCCCAATTTGCATGAATTGGTCTTTCAGAAACCACTCTAAATATGGGTCTTAGAAAGTTGGAAAAGAGCCCCAGGTGAGCTGACCTTTGCAGACTAATTCATGGCATTTGCCAAAAAATAAATTCCCAAATGGACGTGTTAGAATGTCGTGATACTGCAGCATTTATTTTCTGATTTCAGTAGGGTAGTATTTGCCACTGGATAAATATACATGCATTTTTTTCAATGATAAATGCTCAAGAATTTGCATTAACTTCAAATTGACTCAGCGGAATACAAATGCTAAAAACAAATGACATGCGTCCCAATTGGTCAAAGA
>JAQSVH010030905.1:0-10549 GCA_029448705.1 Adansonia digitata | reverse complement strand
AGCTCAGCCCGATCCATGAGTAGGTTTAATCATATATAAAATATAAATTAAATTTTTAATATTTAATTAAGTTACATGTGGTATTAATATTTAATATTTAATTTATTTTTATATAGTATTATCTATTATGACTTTCATATTTTTTAATTTATGTTACTACATTATTATATTATTTTAAGATTCTAATTACTGTTACTTAAAATAATAATAATAATAATAATAATAATATTCAGAGAAGAATTTAAAATTTTACTACTGACATATGCAAACTCTCAATATTTAATGAGTTTAACTAATAAAATTAAAGAAAATATGATAAATGAATGATATACTTTATTAACAATGTTTTTCAAAACTTATAATATGATTTACTTTTTGATAAATTAATATTTTATTATATATAGACCTATTTAAGGGTCGGGCTACCCACTCAGCCCGATTGGGTCTGGCCTAGCTTTTTATATTTTTATATCAGACTAGCCTGATATTTTATTTAAATTTAATTATAATATATAATATTTATAAAAACTATTCTTTAATGTGATAAACGGTAATTTTGGCTTAAATAGACAGGTCTTGGCATGTTAAATAAGGGCCTACGATTGGGATTTTAAAAAAACTTAGACCGCGACCTAGCTCAACGCATGAGCAAGTTTAATCATATTTAAAATATAAATTACATTTTTAATATTTAATTAAATTATTAAAAGAATAGTAAAATAAAATTCATTATTAAAGTTTTTTATTTATAAAAAAATTATTTAATTATAATTTCATCATATTTAGTTTTAGTATTAAATTCAAATTCGGGCTCAGGTCGGGCTTGAGTTTGGGGTTTATTGGGTTTAGGTCATTTCGGGTTCAGGTTTTCTTAAGTTCAGGTCACTTTAGGTTTAGGCTATTTCAGCTTTGAGCCATTGGGGTTCGGGTTTTTTTGATTTTGGGCTATTAACTTTTTGGTCAAATCAAGCTCGGGTCAAGCTCGGGCTCGAATTTTTGTGTGTAAGTTTTTAGGTTTGGGTTTATTTGACCACCTCTAACTATAACATCATTCGTATAATAATAATAATGTTATTAAGAAAGTTGGTGTCATGCTCTAATGGCCCTAACCAATTTTTGTTTGTTTATTTTTTTGACCTTTTGATATTACATGTATGAAAAATTTTATAAATAATATTTTATTTCAATTGAATTTAAGTTGAGTATCAGATATATGTGTAATTAGACATAATTTTGGGTATGCTCATTTTTAAAAAATTTTTCATATATTTAGAAAATTATATCTCTATACTTATATCTGAATATTTATCACATAAAAATGTCAAACATGAATAATTTAAAATTTGAAGAGTTGAGATAACATAAAATCTAATTGCTAGTGATATTCTCTTTTAACTACATATCTTTTTTAGAACAAGAGAAACATAATTTATTTACATATCTTTTTCAGAATAGGAGAAACATAATTTATGGTGCTTTTTCCCTAACTCCTTACCATGGCATAGTTGGCTTAATCTCTACACATTTTTAATTTTCAATAAGAATGTCACATTTGGTCTACTTTGCCCTATCTAAATAGTGACCTATCTAAATAGTCAAATGAAAGGCATAAGAAAGGCTGAAAGAGAGAAATCATATAGGCTTAGTTTTAGCAACCTTTAGATGATAATGGAGGGGCACTTAAAATTTGATTAGAGATTATAGTTCAAAGCCTATTATTATATATGTTTTTCATAAGCAACATCCTACTATTATAAAAATGTAATAAGTCAAGTAACAACTAAGATTTAGTTCTTTTCGCAACGTGCCCTTACTCGGCATAAAAAAGAATTGCTTTTAGGTTATCCCTTAATCGAGATTTGAATTAAGCATGATGAGATGATAGAGAGGAGAAGAATCGTTAAAAAAATCGCTCGTCTAACTAGTCTTTGATGGCTACCATAAAGTGGCCAAAAGACTTGGAATCACCACCAATTATTTTGGGTTGGGCAAGATCAGAGGTCTATTAAAAACACTATTTCAAGCTACAAAACTTGAAATATTGATTTCAAGGTCTAAAAGGTCCAAGATTTATTGGTTGGATTTGGGGATTGGTTACACATAGGGAAGGATTAGCATCCCCATAATGCTTAAAACCAATACCTACTACCCATTTCTTATGTTGGTTTTAGTTTCTTTGATTTTAACTTGTCATTATTTTGATATAATCCCCTTTTAATGCATGAACTTTATATGAAAATCATAAAACTAGGTTTTAAGGAAAAAATAGATCACGCGTGCTTCTAAAGATGTGGGGACCATAAGGATTTTTGATGAAAATGATCTCCAGATTTAATTTTAAAAATCAGATATTCTGTGTCAAGCACTGAAGAGATACTAAAATGGGGCATTGCCTTATAATTTTCAAAAATGATTTAGAAATATGAATGCATAATGGACATCATAAAGGGAAACGTGTTAGTAAGAAGAAAAAGAATACAATAATATTGCATAAAAATAAACACATAAAAGCATAAAAAATGAGAAACAGTCTGAATGTATCTTATAATTCTCTTCAATTATTGAGGAATAACCGAGATGACAACTTTGAGACAGATTTGGACTTGATGGTCACTTGAGATGTAAAAAAAGAAGATTTCGATCAAAAGGCTTGAGGAAGTTTAGGAGACAAAATTTGGATTTTTGAGTGAACAGCAAGGTTGGAGTATCCTCTTGGACGATGGGGTTGAGCACTCCCAATGGTGAAAATTTTAGGGATTTTTTAAATATGAATAAAGTTTGTAAAATGGGGGTTGGAGTATGCCAAAAATAAAAATCTTAGGAATTTTCTTTTTGAAGAAGGAATTTTTTTTATGAAAATAGGTATTTAATTTAAAACTAGCAATTCAAATAAAAGATAAAATTGATGTTTTTTATTTATCCTTTATTTGAGTCTTGTGGGACCTATTTTGTGACACTCGACTTCATGTAGAATTAATTGAATGCATTTCGAGACATTCGAACATCTCAAAAAAGTAGTTCGGGAAATTAGTCGAATTTTTAAGTATAAAAATAGGGGACAATATCATGCTATCCCCTTTCTCAAATATATTTTGGGTTCATTCGAAGGCTTTAGAGGGTAAAAAAGGTATCCTTAGAAAGGAAACTCAACAAGGATTAATAAAAAAATATTTCAAAAATCCTAAAAAATCATTTTCTAGGTGGAATTAATTTTTGAAATTGAGTTTTTTTAGAATTGGCATCATGTACAGGGGAAAGTGTAACAAACTTTGAAAAATCATCCTGGCCTTGTCTGGAATCATTAATCTCAAATGATACCTTTCCAAAAGAGAATTTCATGAACTTTTTGGGAAAATATTAGAAAAATCCAAAAAAAAAATCATCTGGTGAGCTGAAATGGCCTAAACAGAATGTAAATCTTGATTTCAGGGGTTCCAAATAGCAAATGTTTGAAAATCCATAACTCCAACATTTGAAATGATTCAAGGGCAAACAAGACATTTTTGGAAAGTTAATTCAATGCTATTTAAAGGATAAAATCTTAGAAAACTCCATAAAAATGTTTTAAGGCTTGAAAATGATTTTTTAAGTTTTGCCTATAGTGTTGCTAGGGCAAAAAAGGTGAGTTTCTTTATTTTTGCTTTTTAGGTTTTCTAGGACTAGGCTTAGTTATAGACATCCAACTATCTATAACAAAGAGAGTTAGTGATAGCAGCTTCATAGGCTCGTTTGTACAATCTTGAAGTAATTTAGAATGGAAGAATGGCCTATTAAATAAAGCCACTAGTAAGGGACTCAATACATATAACCAAGGCATAAGCAACTTAGGACAACTTAAAAAGACATTTTATTTTGTAAAAATTAGAATATCTAGCCTCATTTAACCTTCAATCCAACCATGGATAGCTTGATTTTTCCCTAAGATTGGAAGACCAATTGATTGAAAATATTAAGTCCGTGTTAGTCCTTACTTATTGAAGTTAACATGAACCGAACTTAGGGAGGTTTTGAAAATAGATTTTGCAATGAGAACAACATATCAAGCAAGCATCTTTAGTAATGTAAAACACTCAAACATGGCATTAAATGATAAAAACATGCTAGAATAAAAAACTTGTTGAAAATGCAAGGAGATATGAATGAATGCACAAACATATTAAAATATGCTTATGGAGACACGAGGCATGGTATGAGCATAAAACAAGTGTTTTCATGACATTAACATGGGCTAAAAGTTTCATTGCAGCATGAAAACATGATTGGCATGAAAAATGCATGAACATATTAAAGTATATTTATGGAGGCATGGAATATGATTTAACATAAAGAAAGATGTTTCTATGGCATGAACAAGGGTTGGAAATTTCATAACAATATAAAGATATGAATTTTTTTTAAGCATAAATGCACAACAACATTATAAGATCATAATAAGACATCAAAAAAAATGCAAGAATCTTACAAAAGATCATGGTTGCATGAAACGGGGTCACTAACATGATGAAAAACATGAAAATAGCAACAAAATAGAGAAATAGGTTGGGAAAATATACCAACAAGAGTTCTAGTAGTTTTTTCTTCCAAAAATGACTTTTGTTTCCAAGCAAAAATGTTGCCTTTGAAGCTTTTTCCTACTTGTTGTTAATTAACAAGAAGAGAAACAAGCAAAAATAGCTTAAATGGTGTTTTAGAGGTGGTATGGAGAGCCATGAGGTGAGGATGTTTTGATGTTGATGGCGGCTAGCAAGAGTGTTAAGAGAATGTGTGAAAGTGAAAGTGAATGTCTCTATAAGTCTTCTTTTCAGCTAAGCTAAAGTTGGCCTATATAACCATGTGAATAGTGAAGACTAAGTGCAAAACAACAAGGCATTTTAAAGCAGAGACAAAGCACTAAGCTCAACTATCAATTAACTCCATTGGCTCACTTACTAAAAATAATGGATCAAGGCCACTTCATCCAATTGAGCAATGAGAAAGATAAATATTGCCCATTAACAAATTGCATTAAAGTCATGAAAATGTCCTTTGTTATCGCTATTTAGACCTCAAAAATGTAATTGGTCTTATAACAAGTCCTGTTGAGGGCTAAATATGAATTTTGATTATTTTTGGTGCCAAAAACATGGTCAAATCAGATTTTTAGATCAATGGTGTAAGGGATAAAAAAATGTCACTTATAATGCCTAGCGATATGACAGCCGACAGTCATCCTTATTTTTTTACTTTTATTATTTTATTTTATTACCTTCCAATCAAGTTCCAAGATGTCAGAAATTAACCCTAAAAGAGAAAAGGGTGCATTTTATCTAAAAGTCTTTTATTGGGCATGCTTTGTTCGAAAGGGGCCTAGACAAAATAGCGTGTCTACAACTCTAATTGATCAAGTTTTGATCTCTACGAATCTCAAATCCTAAAAAAAAAAATACATTTAGTTAAACTTCTTAAAGATAGATCTCTAAAATTCGCCTAAGTTAAAAAAAATTTCATCATTTGGACTTTCTCAACTGTACTTAGTTAAATTTATTTAATGACACCAGAATCATTCAGCAACTTTATATATGTATATATAAATTTATAGAAAGGACAACATTTTTTATTGATATGATGTAAAAAAGTAAATAAAAGAAATTTTATATCTTTGGTTGCTAGAAAAATTATGGATCACAATTTTTCATGAAATTCTAAGAAGTATTTGGCAATTATTGGCAAGTGGTTGGTCATATAATGCAAAATAGACACTATAAACACCTAATTTCACCCGGGCTTTTTTCTCTGACATCTTGAAATATCCAAGACCAAGAATCGGGTGATTGTCTAGGTAGGTCTACCTCCTCCATGTGGACTCAACATTTTCAGCATCTATTTGGCTATGTTTAGATGATTGCTCGTGCGCATGGCTAAAAAGTTGCAATTGCAAGATTCATAGAGAACAAATCCCCCCTCCAAAAAAATGAATATCAATGAGAGGAATTAGTTTTTAAATTTACTATTGTGAAATTTCAAATTTTATTTTTAGACATCGTATGTTTTTTTGAAGTTTTTCATCAAATTTCATAAATGGACCATCTATATTTTTACCGATACCTATATAGTATATATGCTGATACTCGCTTTGAAAATTAAAAATTTTTTTAGAAAAAATCCATATTGACATTGTATACCACAAGGTGTCAACTTATTGAATATATTGAATGATATCAATTTTTTTCTGGTACCTCAGGTTTTTTGCTCATGATATTTTTTTGACAAACATGATACGGTTTCTGAATATTTTGTTTTTACTAATAACTACTTTGGTAAATCATTGAGCTTAGTTCATTTTAAGATCAATCTTGCTTAGAATTTTGTTTAGATCATTTTAGTACAAAAATTTTGATTTCATTAGGCATTTTTTGTGAATATTTTTTTTGAGTTTATGATCCTTGAATTTTTATATCTTTAAATTAAATATTTTGAAATTCAAATTCATTCTTGAATTTTGTTTTTTTAGATACGAAATTTTTTCTTTCGTAAAATTATTTCGCATAAGCCTTTTACGAATTTAGAATTTTTAATTGCTTTTCTTTACATGTAAAATTTTCTAATTTATGAAAAAAATTCTTATTAGAATTCAATACTTTGGATTTTGTTATTTTCACTTATTTTTATTCATTCTTGTTTTCATTCATATATGAACCTCCAATGTAGGATATTAATCCATGGAATTTTGCACTATCCCTTTTTCTTGGAAATTTAGTTTTGGACATATGAGATTGTGGAAAACTTTCATGATTTTTGAGCTTGATTCCTTTTAAGTTTTTCTTTGGATTTCCCATCCAATTTTTATAATGAACTTAATTATATTTTCATGACAATTTCCACATGTCCACCATGCAACATGGGGACATGTCATTTCCAACATGGTCATGTGTCCTCCTCCCATCCCAACCTATCTTTGGCCATGCATGAAATAGTGATTCCCAATTTAATCAATTTAGGCATTTTGAATTTAAAAAAAATGAGTGAGAAAAAGCCAAGGGGTTAAAGGAAACCTTTTGGCCAAATTTTCAAATGGGAAAGGTGATTTCATTTTTCTTTGTTTTTGGCTTCTTACCCATCTACCCCTCCCCCTAAAAAGAACATATTAGCTTTTTAGTACTTTTTATTAAGGTTTTCAAAAAGAAAAAATTGGTTTTCTTGAACTTGAAAGCTTTAATTTTAAGGGTTTTTGGTTCAATTAGGTAATCTTCCTAGTTTGCCTTGAGCTTTTTCATTTTTTTTTCTACCCATCTATATCATTTTACATCTCTTCATCTATTTTAAAATTTCTTTCTTTTATGATAGGTTCATGAACCTACCTGTTTAGGTTAAAGCAATAAGTAATATGGTGTTTTTCATCACCATTTTCACTTGAATTTCATGAGAAAAATGTTTCCAAAGCTTTGGTTGTTTTGATTCCTTATCATGTAACTTGATGATACATTTTGTTGTTGGAGATTTCTTGTGGTTATATACTCATATGTTTTCATTTTTTCATGATGCCATAAAATTCATGCTTTCATATTCACATATTATTGTCATTTCATGTATTTTTATGGTGATTTAAATTTGATAGTCCATTAGGATGGCTTGCCATACCATGCATGCTTAGGTTAGTGGTAGAAAATTTCTTAAGGACATTTTTGCAAATGGCTAAATATTAAAGGGACTTTAAAAGTAACTTTTCATTTTTGTTTCAAGGCCATTAAAAGGTATTTTGTAATATTTAGAAGTAGGAGATCTAAAAATAATTTTTTCAAAATTTTTAAAGCCCTGGAAAGGTACTTTCATGCTTTGGCCAAATGTTGTAGGGTTGTTTTATAAAGTTGTTATTTCTTTTAGGCCATTTAGTAATTTTAGAAAGTCTAAAAACTAAATTGCAATTTTTTACAAATTTTTTAGGCCATGATACGTGGCCGAATATTTTTAAGGAATTTTAAAGACTTTTTCATGAATTTTTGTCATAATTTTCTTGTTGCTAGTGTATTTTTGGCCTTAAGTCTCTTTGCAATTTTAGAAATCTTAGGGACTAAATTGTAAAATTACAAAGAATTCTTTTAAGGACAAGGTTGTTTGGCTAAATGGTCCTAGAGACCTTTGGTGTATTTTCCATGTGTTTTTTTAAATGTTTTGATGTTTGTTTTGTATTGTTAATCATTTAGTTAAAGTTAGAAATTTTAGGGACTAATTAGCAAAGCATTGCATTTTGAGCTATTTAGGATAGTTCTCACAAAATTACCCATGTAGGATATTTTAGACATTTTAGATGCATTTTTAGCAATTTAGGTCTTTAAGAGACTAAATTGCAAATTTAAAAAGTTTAGGGACCTTTTAGCAATTTTTGTCACTTAGGTCACTTAGGTCATTCTATGTTATTATGAGTTTTTTAGCATTATCGAGATACCTCCATGTCAAAGGTATGTCTTAGAAGGCATTTTAGAGATTTTCTTTTAAAATCAAGTCTTTTAGGGTCATAGAGATACATTCATATCGAATGTGCACTTTAAAGATATGATTGTCCTTTCATGATATTATCAAGTTTTTTAGGGTTATCAAGATACTTTTATGTCGAAGGTATGCTTTAGAGAGCATTTTAGTAGTTTTAACCGAGTCTTAGAAGGTCATTGGAATACTTCCATGTCAAAAGTGTACTTTCGGGATATTTCAATCATTTCATGTAATTATCGAGTCCTTTAAGGTCACTAAGATATTTTCATGTCAAAGGTATACTTTAGAGGGCATTTTAATAATTTTATCTTAGAACTGAGCCCATTAAGTCATCAGGAGACCTCCATGTTAAAGGTGTGCTTTAGGGATATGATTTTCATTTCATATAATTATCGAATCCTTTAAGGTATTGGGATATTTCATATCAAAAGTATGCCTTTGGGGTTATTTTAATAATTTTACCATTAAATTAAGTCTTTTTAAGGTCACTAAGTTACTTTCATGTCAAAGGTGGGCTTCAGGGATAGGTTCATCATTTCATATCAGTATCAAGTCTTTCAGGGTTGTTGAGATTCTTTCACATCAAATGTATACTTTAATGGTTATTTTAATAATTTTATCTTATAATCGAGTCTGTTAGAGTTACCTAGAGACTTTCATATCAAAGGTATATTTTAGAGGACATTTTGATCTTTTTGACCAAATCCAAGTCTTTTAAGTCTGGTTTTCGTACCTTTCATTGAAACTGACTCTTAGGATGAGTTCTTATTTTTAAACGAAATTGCAGTTTTTTTTTTTTTAAATTGAGGTAATATGTCAAGTTAAAATAGTCCATACGCACGTTTTCAACATATGAAAGTTGCCTCATCAATTATTTTAAGGTATACCTTCTTCAAAAACGAGAAAAATCAAGATTTTAAGAATATCATAAAAACAAAAATTTTTTGTATTCCTTTAGTCTTCCCGTGGTGTGTGAAAGATATTTTTTATTCTAACAATATTGAACCAATTTTGTGAATGAAATAATAAGTTTAACTTAGGGTATATTTGAAATATATGGATTATAACTCAATATTGGATATTGAAACTGAATAAGATCAAGTTTTAAGTTAACACAAATAAAGAGGTATTGATTTTCTAACATCATGAGCGAGAACAATCCTTACTCATTACTGTAATCGATTTCTAAATCTTTTTATGTGATTTTCTAGTATGAATGTAAACTCTAAAGTTTGTTTTTGAGGGTTTTGTAACTTTCAAAATACGAACTCCATTTAGTGACCAATCTCATCTAATCAAAAAAGATTAGTAACGACTTTTATCCTCAATGCAAATTAAAAAGAAAATATAAGAACGAAATATTCACTCGTCTTTAAATAGAGGTGGCAAAATGAACCCGAACCCAAAAATTCGTCCGAAAAACCCGAGCCCGAGTCCGAACCCATATCAAACCCGATTTGACCAGAAAGTCAATGGCCTGATCCCGAAAAAACCCGAACCCAAATGGCCCAAGGACAAAATAGCCCTAACCCAAAATGACCGAAACCTGAAAGAACCCAAATCCGAAATGACCCGAACCCGAATTTAATACTAAAAATAAATATGAAAAAATTATAATTAAATAATTTTTTATAAAGAAAAAACTTTAATAATGAATTTTATTTTAATGTTCTTTTAATAATTTAATTAAATATTAAAAATGTAATTTATATTTTAAATATGATTAAACTAGCTCATGGGTTGGGCTGGGTCACGATCCAAATTTTTTTAAAATCCCAATCCCAAGCCCTTATTTAACATGCCTAAACATGTCTATTTAAGCCAAAATTACTGTTTATCAAATTAAAGTATAGTTTTTATAAATATTATATATTTTATAATTAAATTTAAATAAAATATCAGGCTAGTTTGATATAAAAATATGAGAAGCTGAGTCAGACCCAATCGGACCGAGTGGGTAGCCCGACCCTTGAATAGGTCTATATATAATAAAATATTAACTTATCAAAAAGTAAATCATATCATGAGCTTTGAAAAACATTGTTAATAAAGTATATCATCCATTTATCACATTTTCTTTAAT
>JAQSVH010030853.1:0-10552 GCA_029448705.1 Adansonia digitata | reverse complement strand
TAGTGAATTATGGAAATCCGAGGCAAGTGAGGCCGAGGTAGAGGACGTAGGCAATTGAGGCCGAACCTCTATAAATCATCGAGTTTGCTTATTCCTTCCCTCTTACTTGATTGTTTATTTTCATTATCTAAATTACACTCCAAAAGCTTATTGTTTGGATTTCTCAAGTTGTCTATCAAAATTTTATTTTACCAAAAATTTTAAGAAATCAATTCACCCCCCATCTTGATTTCTTTCACCACAAATCGATTTAACAGTAAGTATTCTTTCTCTTCCCATGTAAAAAAATGTAATATTGTTTTTACAACTTGGTCAGTTATTTCTATTGTTTACAAATTTCCACCCATTTTTTATAGTCAACAAATTATGACCTCTAATCTTACTAGTTTATTTTTTTTATTGTAGCCATAACCTCTTAAACTTTCCTTTGCTAATGTATATATTGGACCTACCAAAATCACTGCACATTATACCTTAAAACCTTCTGTACTCTAAAATGAAATATACTTCTTATGTAAAAAAAAAAATTCCTTAAATAACCCATTTCGTGAAGAATATGTTTAGATATGTAATTCAAAAGAAATCATAAAAGCATAAAGATATAGATTAAAAAAACTAAAATCATATGTAATAGTTTTTTTTTTTTTTTTTGAGAAAATAGCATGCATGGATTGAATGCTGAAGATGTTAAGCTTTTTTGCCAATGTGGTTTGGAAAATAAGATCTTTTTTATCTGCTTTATGTAGTGGGAATATGTTGGCTTTCTCTGATCTAAAGCTTATCTCAATTTGACCAACCATTTATGCTATGCCCAAGACCGAAAAAAGGATGATTCTAACTTCTAGGAATAAAAGAGTTTCGACTGGGATCATGCCAGTCTAGTAGATCTTCTGAAACAAGATTCAGTAGTTTTTCCTTCAGTTGACTTCAATCCCTTTAGGCTTGAGCAGCATAGCACATAGTAATAGCAACTTCCATTTCTGTTCTGTTAACAAAAATATCTGTGTGATGAAATCAACACTTATTACTTAATTATCCAAACTCCAAAAAAGTTTTGGCTTATATATAAGTGAGTAGGAATGCAATAGGCTTAATTTTGAAGGGAAGGCACTTAAGTTTTTTTTAGCCTTTGCGTGGAGAGAATATTTTAGCTCCTCAGTCTAAATAGCGATATGGCTTTTTTGTTTTGTATTTTGATTTTATCTCAATGTTTAGTAGAAAAGTTTAACTTTGTTAAGGTTAAAAAAGTTTAAGCTTTTAGGTTACATAAACATTTTTAGGTCTACATAGAAAGGTTTAAACTTTTAGGTTTACATAAACATTTTTAGGTCTACAAAAATTTACATGTTTTAGTGATAATAGTAGAGAAAATAGAAAAGTAAAAGTGCAGGGGTGATAACCTTAAATATAGTGATGGCTTTTGTGGAAGATAGCAAGGGCTATGATCGCCTATTTCATCTCATGCATCTGGAGGTATAAACTGTGGTAGTTGCCTGCAATGTCGTCCTTGCAATGGTTTAAGAGTTAGCTCAGCTATCATGCAACCTAAGCCTAAAGAAGACCACCCATGCCCTTCTATCTCACATGATACTTTCCTTGTTTTCTTAATCTCTAAAAAAAAAAATCTACAAAACAGATAATTACTGACATTTCTTATTTTCAACCACTTATAAAGATGGTTGGGCATGGTTGAAGGAAACATTCAACTCTATTGGAACTTGTTCAGACGATATGTAGGTATGGTGTAAAAGCTTTACCTTCTTTGGTGTCCTAATTCATGGTGAAATTACAATACTTTTAAAAATATTGCAAATATATGGGGAAAGGTAATATCTTTGGTTGGAAAAAAATTTTGAATTTTAATGATTGTAGTAGAGAAGTAATCTTTTGTCATGACAAATCAGATTTGCCTTATTCAAAGCTTCAACGCATCACATTTTGCTAATGTTTTTATTTATGAATCCATGCTATGTCCACTTAATCTTGAGTTAATGTGGAACTTAGAGGGAAATATTTATATTTCTAAAGTAATTTATGGAGATTTTTTTTAGGGTTTAGCTTTATAACTAGCTAGTATTAATTGAAATCAAATATTATGATTTTTAAACATTATATAAACATATTTATTCATGCATGTATAAGTCTAGTCTCATGATTTACCACTGTGATAGTTGCTATGAACTACAACATTAAATTTTGGAAACATGATTGATCAGAAATTGATTAATAGTTATTATAGATATTTTAATCCTACAAAAACTAGATTGAAAGGAAAAACGATTGCTGTCTTTTTTTTGAAAGAGGCAAAAGTCTTAAATTTTATGCTTATAAAATACATAACATATAGCCCAAGATTTGTTAACCCAAACTCTAAGAGTGATCCATTTTATTTGACCATAAATTTCAATTTCCAAACAGAAAAGCCCACCCATTTGTTGTGTAAGTATTCTTTCTCCTCCCATGTAAAAAAAATGTATTATTGTCTTTACAACTTGGCCAGTCATTTCTATTATTTACTAATTTCCACCCATTTTTTCTAGCCAACAAATTATCACTTCTAACCTTAGTAATATGTTTTCTATTTTAGGCATAACCTTTGAAACTTCCTCTTCTTTATATATATATATATATATATATATATAATGGACCCACCAAAATTATAACACATTATACACTAAAGCCTTCAATACTCTAAAATGAAATACACTTCTTTTGTTAAAAAAATTCCTTAAATAACCCATTCCATGAAAAACTATCTTTATATAAGCAATTCAAAAGAAATTATAAAAGAAGAAAAATATAAATTAAAAAAACTAAAATTGTACATACCAGTTTCTTTCCAAGAAAACATCATGCATGGATTAAGTGCTGAATATTGCAAGCTCTTTTTCCAATTTGTTTTGGAAAATAGGATCGTTTTTTGTCTTTGAGTTTTTGTGTGGGGGAAACATTCTGGCTTTCTCTAATCTAAAGCTTATCTCAATCCGACAAACCATCTATGCTATGCCCAAATGCCAAAAAAGGCTGATTCTCGCTATCTAGGAATTTCGGCTAGGATCGTGCCAATCTAGTAGGCCTTCTGAAACAAGATTCTGTAGTTGCTCCTTCTGTTGACTTAATCCGTTTGAGTTAGTAGTAGTACATCACGTAGTATTAGGCGCTCCCATTTTTATTCTATACACGAAAATATCTATGTGATGAAATCAACTCTCACTTCTCAAACATTCAAACTCCTAAAAGAGTTCTAGCTCATATATAGGTGAGTAAGAGTACAATAGGCTTGACCCTAAATGGAGGGCATCTGAGTTCTTTTGAGCCTTTGTGTGGAGAGAATATTTTAGCTCCCTAATCTAAATGCTGATATGGCTTTTTGTTTTGTATTTTAATTTTATCTTATTGTTCGGTAGCAGAGTTTAACCCTGTTAAGGTTAGAAAAGCTTAAGCTTTCAGATTACAAAAACATTTCTAGGTTTACAAAAATTTACATGTTTTTGTGATAATATTAGAGAAAATAGAGAAGTAAAAGTAAAAGGGAAATAACCCTAAATATAGTAATGGTTTTTGTGGAAGATAGCAAGGGTTGTGGCAGCCCATTTCATCTCATGTATTTGTAGGTACAGATTGTAGCAACTACTTGCAACGTCGTCCTTGCAACTGTTCAAGAGTCAACTCAGCTATCATGCACCTCAAGCCCAAAAAGGACCACCCACTCCTCTCCATCTCACATGATACTTTCCCTGTCTTCTTTATCTCTAAGAAAATCTGTGAAATAGATAATTATTGACATTCTTTGTTTTGTGGCTAGACATGGTTGAAGAAAACGTGCGACTCCATTGAAACTTGGTCAGATGATATGTAAGTAAGGTGTAGAAGAATTACCTATTTTGGTGTCTCAATTCGTGGGTGAAATTATAATACTTTCAAAAATATTGCAAATATATGGGGAAATTTAATATCTTTGGATGGAAAAAAATTGAATTTTAATGATTTTAGCATAGGAGCAATCTTTTGTCATGAGAGACAAGGGAAAAAAAATTTGATGAAATTATCGATCGAGCTACATATTGGTAACAAGGTATATCCTTTTAGAGTTATAAAAGTAGATAATGATATTTTATGTTTTTTTCTATTATTGTAAAAGTTATTCCAAAGCATAACGTTTAACAAAAATACCGTGATTTTATTGAGTGATAGCGTCTTGAAAAAAAAAAAAAAAAGTGGAGCTTATTACAGAATAGGGATATGGCAAAAACAGCATTCATCATGTGGAGCTTATTACAGAATAGGGATATGGCAAAAACAGCATTCATCATGTGGAGCTTATTACAGAATAGGGAGCACACTATAGATACATAAATATGGACAATTAACACCACAAGTGCTAATTCAAGAGCTGCATACGTCCATGCATACTAATGCTTATATGCTCTATCTTTTTTATGTCATTGCAATAAAATAATTAATGGATAAACAAATTTAAAATTGAATCCATTAAAATTCGATTTGATTAAAAAATAAAATGGTTTGAACCTAAATACGAATTTAATTTTGTATTTTAGTAGTAATTAATTACATTTAGTTGGATTATTGAGCTTATCAAGACCTATAATATTCTAAAGACTGAGTGCATTATTCGCTATAAACAAATTTAGAGCCAGAGAAAAGAAAATTGTCAAATTCACTCTCCTGTTAGAAAAATTATCGATTGTCGCTTAAGTTTCCCTTTTCTTTCTTTTTTTTTTCCCCCCTTTTAACCACTTTGGATAATTTTTTAATCCGAATATTAGATTTATTATTTGTTGCAAATTTGGATGAGAATTCATGCATAGATGATATTCAAATTTATTTTGATTTTAGCTTTGATGATGTCAAATATTCGAATTTGCTTTAACTTATATAAATGAAGGATTTAGATATTTGAATTTGGTATCTATTAATTCAAATATTTAATGAATTCGGATATTTGATTAACACTATTATTATTATTATTATTATTATCATCAAATATTAAGCAAATTTAAAAATAAAAAGATTCGAATATTATATTAAGTGAATTTGGTTTAAATATTTCAATTGTTGATATTCGATTCGATTTTTTTAATTTTTTAGTAATAATTATTGAAGGTTATATTTTTTTAATTCAAAATAATATAAATGTATTCCCTGGTTCACTTATGAAAGTTCTAATTTTTTTTTTTTAACTTTAGCTTTAGATGATTTTTTTTTAATAACTATATTGTATTTGATTTAGTTAGCAATAAGTTAAAAATATCTAATCTCTCCAAAAAATCGAGGTGTCTATCAGTAGAATTTTAGAATTGGCACACTAAAACAAATATCATAATTTATTATAAGTCATATGTAAATCCATGAGAATAAAAAAAATACTTTATATTAAATCATATTATTAGATTGTCATAAGTAATGTAAAATATATTAATTTATTTAAAATTAAATTATATTTTAAGATCATCACAAGTAACATAACATATGAATTATATTTAATTAATCTTTTATTTGAACATAATAATTATGGGTCTATTTAACCTTTTTATTAAAAGACTTTATTTATAATACACACTAATAAATATAAAAATTAAAATTAATCAATAATAAAATTAATTTGCCTTTAATTATAACTAAAAAAGATAATATTAAGAATATACAATTGTTATTATAAAGAAAGATATTTTAAAATATAATTGAAGTTAATAAATTAAAATAAATTAATAATTTATTTTATTAAATTAATATTTACATAATTTAAGTTTGACATATTTTAGGTTAATGTTTTGGATTATTTTAGGTTTAAATCATTTGGGTTTGGGTAAGTTATGGTTCAAGATATTTAAAGTTTAAATCATTTTGTTTTGAGTTTTTTTTTTTTCAAGTTCAAGTAGGACGGATTTGGATTTCTTACTTTTATGGTCAAATAGGGTTGAACTGGGTTCAAGTTCAAGTTAATTGGATTAATTTTTTGGGTTTCATTCAGTCTAACATTATGCCATATGATCAACTCGTAGCTATAAGTCTAAAGAAGTGTTTTGTAATATAACCTTAAAATAGTTAAAGTTTAGATGAGGTGAATTAAGGGATGATAATCATTAGACCCAACAACTTTAGATACGATATAATTATATGATATGAATATAATAAAAAAGTTAAAATATGATACAATTAAAGACACAAACATAATATCAAAATCTATATAACACAAATTATTAATATATCAAAATTTATATAAATATGTAATACCTTTAACTAAGTTTGTCAATGCCTGATCAGTGGGAGTATCATTTTTGTTTTAGTACTAGTACATACCAGTATTAGTGTATTTCAATGTAATCTTTCTAATTTACCGATGTTTTTCAAATATATTTTCATATATAAATTTATAGTCAATTTTCAAGATCCTTAATAAAATATAAATTATATACACATGTAAATATACCTCTATTTTATTTATAGATATGTTTATATACAAATACAAATTTTAAATTATAAATATCTAATATTTAAAATTTTTATATATCACATAAATAAGTATAAAAATATTTAAAAATATAATAAATTATTACTGATTAGATTTAATAACTTAATTTAATTAATATATTTTAATTTTAAATATAATTATGAAAAAATAAAAATAATCAATATAGAAAAATATTAGACATTTATTTAAAAAATAAATTAATTAAAAAAAATTTTACAAATAAAAATTTTATACCAATCGGTGTGTACTGGTACATATCGATAATAACCAATGTATGCAGGTATGATTGCTATGGGCAAGTATAAAAATCGAAATTATATACTATTAAAATTATTTCATTTTACTTTGAAACCAACTTACCTATACCAATATGGTACCAAGTACATTACCTTAAAAATAATTTTAATATGTAAAAATATATAAATACGACGTAAATATATTGTAGCAAAATCTAGTAATCATACCACGTACCAATCTATTATCCAACTTTGGTCCACTTGCAAAGCCTCTTATTATTAGCGACCCAAACTGCTAAAACATTTGAAACAAATAGTTTATTTCAAAACTGTATTTACGAATTGATTACTCCCTTCTAAATATTTGCAATTATAGTGATTATGAGAATAATTATTAATAAAGAAATAGACACTTTTTTTTTTTTACTTTTGTGATTAGGGATAGTAAAAAAATGAGTATTTGATATTATACTATCTATTTTTTGTGGATTTGAATATTATAAATTTAGATATCAGATTTACTATTTGTAGCAGATTCGATTGTAAACTTTTAGATATCAATTATCCAAATTTTCACTTTAATTTTAGTTTGAATAGTGTTGGATATCTAAATTTATTATCTAGATTCGTTTTATTTATATAGATAATGAATCATATAACCATTTACATTTTTAGTAATTATTTAGTTTTGTATTTTTATTTTTGATTTAATAAATTTGGATAGTTAATTCAAATATTTGGTAGTTATTATTTTTTTTCAATTGAATGTAGATTTGGATAGTAATATTTCAACAATAAGTGGATAATAAATAGTTTTGAATTTTTGAATAAATTAAGTGGATTGGAATATTTAAGAAATTACAGATATTCAATTTACCATCATCTCCATTTATAAGAAAAATCTTGGAAGAATATAGAATTAACTAATAAACTAAAATTATTTTTTGTTTATTTTCTTTAAAATAAATAATTATTAGTTTTGAAAGAATTAAAAAATGAACCAATAAATTTAAAATATTTATTATCTATTGTTATTAAAATAAATAATTATTAATTAGGAAATAGAAAAAAATGCAAAAAAAAATATTTTGTAATTATTTTTTATCTTTTAAGAAAAAAATGACAGAAGTAAATGGTCGGTTTGGACTTCCACAATTGAAGAAAGTGAAATCTAATTGACTAAAAAAACCAACTTAAATTTTATGTTTTATAAATTTGTTAGCTCATTTTAATAAAAATTAAATTTTATAGTATTGTATTTTTTATTTAAAAATGATTTAATAATTTTTATTTATGAAAAAGATGTAACGTAAAATATTTAATTTTATATTAAAAATATAATAATTTTAATATAGAAATATTTAATGAATATTTAAATAAAATAATCAGTATTTAATGGCATTAAATTTAACAATAATTAAAATCCCCTGCTAAGCGGGGTAAACACTCTAGTAATAATTAAAAGCGCTCCCCACGCATGAAAGGACTCTATTATAATTTTGAGTGCTTATGCTTGGAACAACGAAGCAATTATATTTAAGGGTTTTGGAGGGTTATTTGGGGTATTTTATTTCTTTTTAGACGCAGGGAAAGAAAGAAGGGAAAGGAAAAGGAAGCAAAGAAAATAAAGGAAAAGAAAGGGGGAATAAAGGAAAAAATTTATATATTTGTATTCGTATTATTTTTTTGTTTAAAATAATATAAATTTATATAAATTTTTAAATGTTAATTATTCGTTTTATATATATTTTGAGACGTTTGTGTATTTATGTTGTATCATATTATTTTTATATTATATTCAAATTATTTCTTTTGATATTGTATTTGTATCTCATCTCAATTCATCCTATGTTTTCTATTGTTTGTCATAAAGGTTTAATTTAGAAATATTTTGTGCTCGTGCTGTATCCCAAGCATCACATATTTCACATAATAATTTCACAATTTATAATAGTAATTCAATTTTTTAAAAAAGAAATGTTCACATTTTTTTGTATATTCAAAATGTTAGAATTTATATAATTTTTTACATATGGATAGTTCATTTTACAATAGTTTTAATATTTTCATATATTCGTGTTATGTTTATATTATTTTTCGTCTCGAGTTTTAATTATTTTTTTTATATTATATTTGTATCATATCTTAACTCATTTTATATTTTACATAGTTTGTCATATTGTCTCAATTTTAAGTCATTTACTTAAAATCTAATCATTGCATCTATTATGCATTAATATAAACATTATGTTCAAAACTTTAATCCAATTTCATAAATCATAGCGAGCAGCATATTATAATAGTTAGTAAAAAAAAAATATTTTTTTCATGAGAAATGATTTTTAAAAAAATTAAATAATTTTTTAATGGTAATTATTATTGTAAAATTAAAAGTTTAAATATAAATTTATTTTATTGTTATAACTCCAATTTAGTTTTTATATATTTTCTTTAAATTAAAATAGATGCATATTTTATCTTTTATACCTTTAAAATTTTTTTTATCCCATTACCCAAAAAGACTATAACCAAAAACCACCACAATTAACAAAGATGTCCAAACGAATTCCTTAAAAAAAAAAAAGTCGTAAATTAATTTAAATGTGTTCAATCAAAGTTTAAAGCCAATATTTAAAAGTTTAAAGTTATTTACTTCTATTGGGACGAAATCATAAAATCTTAAATAGAATTAAATTCTAAATTTTATAAAGAAAATTGAGATAAAAGAAGAAAGGGAGAGATCTCATAGTAGATCAATTTAATGAAGTTTTCAATATTCTTATTTCATCATTTAGTATTATACTTGGCGTGAATTATTATTTAAATAATAAAATAATTTTATTTAAGTTTAATTATAAAAATATAAAAATATTTATATTTTTTAATGTTTAATATATTTTAAACATTAATTTAGGACTCCTTTAGTTCTAATTTCATACAACAAAAATATCGAATATTTATGTCGATTCTTTTTATATAATTTGATTATTTATTTGAGTATTATCTCAAAATATTTCAATATATAGATAACAAAAATAATAAAATAATTTATTAAATTAAGTTTCACAAATATTAAATGATTAAATCAGTATATAACTATGTCATGACATGGACTAGAATATTATGTTGGTGATTAAATTGTAAAATCTTCAAAACTAAGTGATGAAAATGGTAACACTCAAAAAATTATTTTACTAGAAATTTATTTTATTTTTAAAATTTCAAATTTTACTTTTTTTTTAAATATCAAATAATATGTTAAATGAGTTTACGATACATATATGTTAAGATTAAAGTCGAAATCCTATTCTAATAAAATAATGACTAATTTTAAAGAAAAATAAACAAACAATTTTACTTATCCATAGGTTGGGCTAGACTGTGACTTGAAATTTTTACAATTTTTTATTCAAATTTAGGTTAACTTAGCTCAAAAACATGTTTTACTATTTATTATATTATTAAGATATTATTCTTATGTTAATATTGCTAATATTTTTTAATTAAATTTAAATAAAAATAATGTTTTATTAATAAATAGTAATTTGGCCAATATTGGATTAAATTGACAAAAATCTTATCTGAAACCTAACTCACGTGAGTCAAACTTGTCGGGTTGGACAGACAACCCAACCATTGAATAAGTCTACTCACAGATTTTTTATATAGAAAAACCAATAACATTACACACTATAAGCTAAAATTATAATTAATCTATTATTTTTTTTGCATGTATCATTTTCATTCATACATGTAATATCTACTTACTTTTAGATCTTTTAATTAATTTATTTGTTTATTTTGATGATTCCATTGTCTATAA
>JAQSVH010030821.1:0-10554 GCA_029448705.1 Adansonia digitata | reverse complement strand
AGGCTTGTCATCCGAGAACCTCTTACTCAGCCTTATTCCTCCCCCATCCTCTCCAATTCCATCCATCCTATCACTCGTTATCTTATTCTTCCCCTTAAAAAATTTCTTCTATCACCAAGATAGCATCAGATCCTGTCCGTCTCTCCGACCTCCATTCCCAAATTTTCTAGACCAGACTCGACAACAGGGGAATTTGGGAGTTCCTTTCTCGGGCTGGGCCAACCACTCCTATTGGGCCTACCAAAGGTGCGATGTTGCAGTTGTAATTAAATAAAGCGTCGCCTCACGTTTTATTTTAAGTATTTTGCAATATTTTATCAACGGCAAAAAGATTATTAAAATAAATTAAAATTTATAAGCTAAGCGTAAATTTTTTCAGTTCTTTTAGATGCTTTTTTCAGTAAAATTCTGAAATGTTTTCAAAATTATTATGTAAAAGAGGCAGAATTATTTGGTAACTATCAACCCATATAAATTTATACACGATTTAATAAATCATATGATATTATCTAATAATAAATAAAATTATTTATATTATATATAAATTTTCATTTCATTTTGAGGTAAATCAAGTACAAAACTTTAAGGAGCCAAAATAAGAGACGGCGGCAGTAGGCATTGCCGCCATAGTAAATAATTAAAAAACTGCTACATAATTAGACGGATGGATGATATGCACTTCGAGCATCGGACTGTAAACAATTTTATGGTCATAAACTCCTGCGATTTTACTTGGGTAGCATGCCATGATCAGTGCGTAAACAATACTTGGGTAGCATGCCATGATCAGTGCGTAAACAATCTTATTGCATGAGTTGAGTTTCCCTATGTCAAAAGGCATAATCAGGCAATGAATTCCGCTTAAAAATTTGACTGCTTGTTAACTTTGAATCGTCCGAAGCAAGCTGGTGTTGAAAGATATTTTAATTTTAGTCCTCATCTCATCTCATCTGCCTGCTTTGTCTTTGTTTGGGTTTGGTCAACGGAAGACATAGCCTGCTGAGGCACACAAGCTGAAAATGAAAGCCACATCATCCAATATATAAATTAAAATTATTATTACAAGGAATATAAGGACAGGACAATATGCAGATTTATTATTGTGTTGTCCTTTCCTATTTGTTACAGGATGACGAATTGGTGCGTGCCGTGGATACGCGATCTTCAAGTAGGAAATGACATGGATTTTGGCACGGGATGGGGTCTCCACTCACTCGAGCTCAGCTCAGCTTATCTTTTCTTTTCTGCATCCACTCTATCCCCACCATGTGGCCTCTTATCACACTCCATCTAACTAATTTAATTTCAGAAATTATTGCCCAACTTCTCTCGGTCTCAGAAAACCTTTTTTTTTCCCCATTGGAACTATATATGCTACTCACTCCCCATTATCCCTCGCTTTAATTTGCTTCACCATCAGTTGTCAAGTCTGCTCTACTTATCCATTCTCCTATCATCAGTCAATCATTCATTCTTCCTTTCTTTTACATTCCCATTGAAGATCTCTGATTGACCACTAATTACGATGACAATTATATATATATATATATATGGGATTTCATCAAATCACAGTAACGGAAAACCAAGATTTTTCCCCCGGTAATTTCTTAGACAACTGGCCAATAAGCATTTGATGCTTTCTTTGAATTATATGTATAGTAAAGATGTGTCCTTAATTTACTTTATATATATATATATATATTTATGTAAAAAAAAAAAAAAGATAATGCTAAGGATTCTATTCAATATGGTGGACGTGATATTGATGGCTATTCTCATTTTTTGTCTCACTTGATTTTGACGAGAAGACCGAAGTTCAACTGAATCTGGATCTCTCTCTCTCCAATTTTTATTAATTAATTTATTAATAATTAAATTTAATATTAATATAGAAGTGAAAAAAGAACGTTTTGGTATACTCTGATTAACTTGTGTCTTTTTCCATCAGTCATCACCAATATCAGGTGCTCCCTAAATTATTCGTTTTTCTCAGAGTGTGCCTTCTGTTTCTTTCTGTTAAGTGCACTAGGAGTAGGAGAAAGCTGATAAACTGAAGTGCGTTTAGATTCAGAACCCCACCAAAATCTGGACCTCAGCTCTGCAGGAAATTAGTGGGACTTGAGTCTGGTTTATATTGATTTATTTCTCTCTCTCTCTCTCTCTCTCTCTCTCTCTCTCTCTCTCTCTCTCTCTCTCTCTCTTTTTACTTAATTTTGAGGAGTGCATGTGTTTTCCTTTCCTCCGGTCGCATAGCACATTCAATTCATTTAAAAATGCTTTGAATTCAATTCAAATTATACGTTGTGAGTTAGTAGTATATTACCTAGCTAAAACTATGACAAAAAGGTCCATAGTTGATACATATCAACTCAAAGTGATGTTTATCTAAAGTTCACAGCATGCATGGTCCTCTTCAAAATTCTAAAAATTATTCTTTGATCAGTTGAAGAAGAAGAAACTCTTCTAGCTGTCCGGTCTGATGAAACCTTAAACTTTGCTAAACTAAATTTACCTCAACCTCACCCGATGAAGAGCCATATAAGCGACGAGTCGATAGCCCACCAGCATCAGTGCCATAATGCACACATCTATCCACAAATGGTTCAGACCCATTGATTTGATTGCAGGAAGATCCCCAACCCTACACAATACTCCCTTTGAGCACTCGTAAAAATCATCCTCGTTGTATTGAACTCCTAGAAGAAGCTTGTAACAGTAGTAGCTATAACTCAGGTATTTTAGCCACACTATGAAGGCGGGTATTTGTTGAACATAGTATCCCCCAGCTATCAGGAAAACAAGAGTGGTAACAGAAGCTAATGTCGTGGCTTGTTTAATATCCATGAGAATAGCCCCAATGGCTAGGCCCAGACTTTGAGAGACAAGGACACTGTAAAGCACGACTAGCAGAGACAGGATGAAGGTAACAGGGTCTGGTTTGAGCCCACCCATCCAATAGATTATGAAGACGAAAGCTGTTGGAAGTGCAAGCTCCAGTGGCAGGTCACTGAATGTTCTGGCAAGGAAGTATGAAGAAAGTCGATACATTCCTGAAGATCGCTCCTTGATTAGCATTGCTCTTTCTTGAGGAAATGTGAATACCGCATTGTAGAGCGGATAGAAGCCCCAGAAGACGGAGAAGAAAAAGAGCAGTGCAATCTGTTTTATGATGGAAAAGCTTGTTTAGCATCAAGCTACTTATTAGATATTCTTATCCTAAGCAATGAATTTAAAACCCCAGTACTGTTATTCAACCTGGAGATGTACCTCCAAAATTCTTAGTTTGACCCAGATTCTTTGTGGATATTATAGAAACAATGCAGATTGGATTAGCTATTGTGAATACCAGGTTTAGTTAGAAGATGGTGAAATAGCATGGAGTTGGCTAAAATTTTGAAACCTTAGCATGAAAATCACCACTGTTCTTATTTAGTAGTTATATTTTGATATATTAATTAGTTAACAAAGAAGAGCTCGCAGCCTTACGCGGTCTGAGATGTGAGAAGCTGGGGTATGCCACCATAAGAGTCCACCTAGTACTGCGACACTGATGACTTGGAAAATTCTTAGCCTGTTGAAGGCTTCATACCTCCTTTCTCTAACCCCCCTTTGGAGCAGCACCTTGAACTGATGCCACCAACTGGTGCACCACTGTTCTGACTTGTCATTTCCTGCATTATTGTATCAAAATTAGTACTTGGGTTCAGCTCAAAACCATAGTAAGGCAAATTTATGGATTTCAGACTTCAGGAAGAAAAAATTACTTGCAGATGCTTCTTTTGTATTGACGTAGTTGTTGACATCCGAACTGCAAAGCTCAGCTTTCAGTCTTGTAGAAATGTTTATCTCATAAGCAGAAATAAGAGCATCCTTCACCGCTCTCTGTTCTTGTTCTGTACTCTCAACTTGCTCCGATGAGTGTTTGAAATCAGGACCGATTCCTGCATTGATATTCAATCCTTGTTAATTGGACAGTAACATAATATTATTTTTTTACGAAGTAAGAATTCATTACTGACTCAAAAAATTCAACCTATTTTTAAGTTCGACATGGTTAGAATAATTTTTATTTGAAATATAAATAGATACATAGATATTAACTATGAACTGAAACTAATTTTAATTTTCAATATCTGCATGTGTTTATAAAATATAAACACGAATAGTTTTTCTATATATGCGTTGAAACCTGATTTATATTAGTATATACATATGTTTCAAAAATAATTAAGCTTAGTATTGAGGCAAATGACCGTAGACAATCTAATTGTAAGGTAAACCAAAGTTACTACAGGGAAGCCTCAAGGGTGGGGTCTGACGATTCTCCATGGGCAATAAAAGAGGAAGCATCAATTTTTGGTAGGCCAACTGGTCAGACCCCATCTGATGTTGAAAGATCATTGAAAAGAAACGTTGAACGGAAGAAAGCTTCTTATTCCTCATCAGTCTCTATCTATCACAAAGGGAAGTAACCATCAAAAATGAAGAAGCAGATGAGTTGAAAAATTACCGTTAGCAAGATCAAGTAAGAGATCAGCTGGATTGACAGTCATGGATGTTGAAAAACCAATGGAGGAAAAATAATCCAAGGCTGCAGATGCCGAACCATAGTAGATGGGGCAGCCCTCAGAGAGCAAAACCACCTTGTCAAACATGTGATACAGTCGACTAGAGGGCTGATGAATGGTGGTTACAACAGTTCGGCCCCCACTAGCAAGGCGTTTGATTGTGGTCAGGATCCGTTGTGCTGTGGTTGAGTCCAAACCTGAGGTGGGCTCATCTAGCAAAAGTAAGCTTGGATTGATTAGCATTTCCTGACCAATGCTAACCCTCTTCTTCTCCCCTCCTGATATTCCTCTGAAGAGTGGCCCCCCAATCATGCTGTTATGACACCTTGTCAATCCCAGCTCAGCGATAACTCTCTCCACATGTTGGACTTTCTCATCTCGGCTCAAGCTGTTGGGTAGCCTCAGCAGCGCTGTAAATAAAAGCGTCTCGGACACCGTGAGATGAGGGTATAAAACATCATCCTGAGCCACGAACCCCGTTCTTCGTTTTAGGTTACCAGAAAAAGGCTGACCATTGTATGTGATCTTTCCGGATAGTTTGCCAGTAAGGCGGCCTCCAAGAGCGGTAAGGAGGGTGGTTTTACCACTTCCGGATGGACCTAACATTGCTAGTATTTCTCCAGGAGAAACTACTCCTGTTATACCATTGAGTATGGTCTTTTCTCGGGTGGTCCTCGCACCCCAGCATGATCCTTTCTGCTTCAACTTGACTTTGTAGACGACCTCCTCAAACTGTGTAAACAGTCGCAGAAGTGTAAATAACTAATATGAACAAAAGAAGACACTAATTAATTTAGTAAAAGCAGAAAAAACATAATTATTTTCCGTGCCATAGCTGGCATAAAGAATGGTGGCAAATATATGATGTATTATTACGATCCTTGGGTAGAAAGAGACCTTCAAAGTTATAGGATACAAGGTGAGTCTGACTGGAGGTTGTGAATTGTGTCGTTTTGGGAACGCAAGGGCAGTCCTTTTGTGGGAGTCAGACGTCTCTGACAGAGCTTCCACTCGGCCACTGCTGCCATGTTCTGGTTTCGTTGCTATGCAGTTGTGAGGCATGGCTAAAACTGAAGTGATACAGTTGTTGGTTTTGGTGGATGGTGCTGGTGCTGCTGTGGTAGGGGCCTTGGGGGAAGCGAGAGAAGCTAACAAGTTCCTCTTAACTGGTTTTCCCAAAGTGAACCGGAGAGTACATAAATATAGTAGGAGAGAGATAGAAACGAGAATTTCTACTGTATGCTAGAGCTCTTTTGTTAATTAAAGTGGAGGTTATCCTAGATAGTTAACTTTTAAATTGTCTTTTGTCTTATAATCAAGGTGGGCCATTCGGCATATAATCAATTGATTTTAGGATGATGCTTATATAATATTAGAGTCTTAAGTTTGATTCTATTACTTTTATATGTAATTTCTGTTTGTTATATTTTTTTAAGTTTATTAGATGACAGGCTCTTTTATATTTAAGTACAAATGATTTTTCCTGTTAATCTGATACTGAAGTTGATCTCTTCAAGTATAGTGAAGTCATTTTAGGTTATAGATACAGGAATAGTCTTCTCAATGGTTGGATTCATTCAAATAACAACTCCAAACCGTTAAATATATAATAATCTCTTCCTAAGTTCCCCTTTATCATCATCGTCGCATCTATTTAGTAATGTGAGCATTCTTCACGCAGCTGAGATCAAGTTATGACAGGTGGTACATGAGTTAGCTATGTCATTATCGCATCAGCTAGAAAACACCATAACGTACTTCAAGGGAGCTGGATGATGAACCAGAGAGCTGCAAATAGTTGCATATTTGCCGCTCCTGGCCAATGAGGGATTACATCTGAGTTTTTGCTCTTGTTTTACACGCACGTCTTCGTATAGAACCTGGGGAAATTAAATATAGTTTTTGCCAAATGCCTGCTAGAAAATTATGGTACTTCCGAGATAGTGACGCTAGTGGAAGATCCAAAGAAACCAAATATAGCGAATGACTATGGTCTAAGGGGTACTTCAAACAGAGAAGCGCTATTTTTACTGGGTTCTGAATTTCTTTAAAACATTCTTCTATGTAGCATAAACATTATACATATACATGTGTTTGAGTGTGTGTGTGTGTGTGTGTGTGTGTATGCTGTGTGCATGTGGAGAATTACTGCCGAGAAGACAGTGATGGTACTTCCTCCGCCATTTCTCGCCGTCACACATTCAATTATATCAAGTTTACATGTATTGTCCTGAATGTCACCTATGTCTTGCGTTGGTTTAAGTTTTTCAATGCCTTGAAAATTTTGGCTTTTCACTCCATCTTTTTTAATTTGGTATTTTTTATATGCATTAATGCATCTCATATTAGACTCGAAATCTTCATTGGAATTTGGTTTTGAACTTAATTAGCTATCATGAGTGCGACCAGTTGATTATTGAAAATCTCTCGTGCATGGTGTCAAAACACTGAGAAATAAAGAGCTACAGTTTGTATGTGAAAATTAAATGGTCATCTGCAAATTGTCGAGCCATCCTACGACTTTTGAATGAATCTAAACATACAAATTCTTTTGGGATCATTAAGTCTGCAAAAATATAAGAGGTTATATTCCACGATATTTCAGTGAATACATTGTATCAGTAGTGCGGCCTAAGAAATTGAACCAAAACAAACCCATTAAAGGCATCTCTCACTCCTAGATTCTCATCCCTGCTAAAAGAAACGAGGAGTTGATCTCAAGATTAGAATTTTCCAAGTTAATAGCGTACCCATCTCGATTGTTTGAATGTATGTTGTTTCGTTTTCCTCTTTCGGCAAACACTAAAGCATTTTTGTCCAGTGAGTCAAACTTAAAGCTGTTAATGCAGATGCTGCGTTACATTCACGGTGCACGGGATATCCATTCATCTCTTGGGGGAATTTTTTACTTTACTTTGTATGTAGCTATAGTTATAGCTATAGCTATGGTGAGAGAATTATGCTACTACTGCTATTATATTATATACTAACAAAAGTGGAAGTTCGGCTTTGCAACTGAAAGCTAAGGTGAATTGAATTTGTTTAAAGATTTTGAATGGGAAATCAAATCAAATCAAAGTGAAAGCAATGGTGCCTTTGTTTTTAAAGCCAATGGGTTGATTCTTTTATTCCCTCTACCCTGCTATATATTAATTTTTTTTAATGCAATTTTCAACATTCATGTCGCCGAAATTCGACCATTGCATTTGAATTGCATGTGTTAATTATATGTACATACATATTAGATTTTCACTTAAAAGTTGGGGATCGAGATGCTCATGAGTAAAGTCTTTGTCTAATATTCTTTCTTTCATTCACCGGCTCACTTTCTTGCTTTTATTTATGTAATTAACTAGTCTTATCATTTAAAATTGAGTTGATGATATGAGAGAGAAATGAGTAAAGGAGCAACCCCATCAATGGGATTCCAATTACTGCCCCATATTTAATGAAATATATAATTTAATTTGTTTAAGTTGTGTTGCAGAGAGCACTGAGATTTATAGGGCATGGGACCTGCAGGTGGAGGTGGAGCCAAAAGCTTTTTCACCTTGGGGGAGTTTTTCGGCTACTTGGCTTTGTCTTGGTGCGCATCATTTCTGAGAGCACCCCTTTCTGCCTCCCCCAACTTGCATATAAATAAATATATGAGAGATGTTTTCTTTATTTGTTGCTTGCTATTCTTCTCATTAATCTTCTTCTAGTAAGTGCCCCTTTCTTTTTTCCCTTTTTCCTTTTAATCACAGGCTCTTAATTCGTTCATTCGTTCATTCCTCTCTCTCTCTCTCTCTCTCTCTCTCTCACGCACACACGCACGCGTTTGCAAAAGCTCCTTGCACATGGATTCTCCTGCTTTTCCTTAATGCTAAATTTCTGGTTCTTCATTCAGTTTGCTACCGCAGACAAAATTCGTCATCTGTTACTTCTGACCAAAATGACAACATCATTATCATTATCATTATCATCATCATCATTATTATTATTATTATTATGCTCTGCCCTAATCTAATTCTATGAAATTACCGACTTTTCTAATTTTTGAGGTAAAGGGTGGGAGTTTTCTTCCATTGCCTCTAGGGAAAAAGATAGAGAAACCCTAATTAATTACACACTTTTAATCACCGCCCATCAATTATATATATATAATTAAATAAATATATATAAATAATATTAAAAATATAAAAAATATAAAATTAAATTAATTTTACATCAATATAAAAGTGATCTTCTTATATATATTATAATATTTGGTCAGACCCTCAATTATAACATCAATTAACAGGAATATTTATTATATTATGTTATACTTTGGTGACAAGACAATCAATCGAAATCCCATTCCATTTGTTTCATAACTTGCACCTTCTACTATTAATTTTGGTTAATTTTTACTCAAAAAAATTAGTGTCACAATTTGATTTCTTCTTACTACATGAATTTTGCAAATATTGGAAATAATTAACTTCTTATACATTATCTCTAATTCTTTACACTAACATTTTAACCTAATAAAGCATCTGCAACTTCTTTGAGGAAAAAAAATCATGAGTATAGGATCCACACGTGTATAATTAGGAAAAAGTCTATTAGGAGTTCTTATACTATAGTAAATGAAGTATTTTAGTCCATATATTATTAAATTTAGTATTATAGTTTTCGTACTTTTAAAATTATAGTAAATAAGAAAAAATGATTAACGATATTAAAAACTTATTTAAAAATTAATAAAAAAATTGATGTGTCATATGACTTAAAATTTTAAATTTTTATACAAAAATAGGTTTCAATTTAGGGTCGAATTTGGTTTTGTTTGTATAAAATTTAAAATTTCACATCATATGATCTGTAAGCATTTTATGTGCATTCAAACAATTTTTTTAATACCAGTAATTATTTTTCTTTATTTATTATAATTTTAAAAATATAAAGATTAAAATACTAAATTTAATAGTATATGGACTAAAAAACTTATTTCACTATAGTACAGGGACTCCTAGTAGATTTTTACCTATAAAGTTATTGCCAATTAATATTATTGAGAAATGGATGTCTAGTTAACATTTATTTAATAAGAGTGCGTTAGCTTAAGTTGACAACTAGGTCTTTTGCTTGGTGGAGGAGCTCTTGTTTTCGTGAGAAGGACATGCACTTAGGACGTGATAATTTTAAAATTAGCCCTTAATTTTAACATTACTTTTACATATAGATAGATAGATAGATATTTTTGTATTAATGAGTAAAAATCAGTAAATACTCCCTCTCAACATCAATTAGTACTATGGTGCTTGCTTACGGAGATCATTAATTAATAAACCAAGTCAAAAGTGCAATGAACTTAATAAGTAATTGCCAAAATATCATCAGTTAATTTGGATATATTTCGGTTTCTTTCTCTAGCGATTGTAAACATTTTATTAACAAGAGCTTTGATTAATTTCCACATTTTGATTAATTATGCTTTTGATTTGTAATAATGTTTACAATAATGTTTCTCTCTTGCATTAACAAAAAAGAAAGTTAATTTTATATGTTTCACTCTGCCAACCAAAAAAGAAAAGGAAAAAAAAAACAAAGAGAAAGAAAGAAATTTTATGTTTTGTCATGTTGAGCAAATGGATCATTAATATCATGATACTCTTGAGCAGCATGAATAAATAAATGTTTTATATATTATTTCAAGCCTTTGTAAGTATTTTGTTTTTTATATGTGCATATAATTTCAAGCATTTTTTGTTGGATAAAGAAAATTGAAAATAGCGGAAAAAATTAAGTATTACAATAAAAAGTTTTTTATCTACGGATCAAACCAAAAGGATGAAAGTAAACTTTTTTTAATAAATAAATATATAAATAAAAGAGAAAAAAATTTTAAACCATTGAGAGAGCCTTCAAATTAAAAATTTTCTTTTAAAAAAAATCATAAAATTGTGTGAGAGCATATCGAGTTTGCTTGGGAATTTGAAAATGGTAGTAATTAGGATTATTT
>JAQSVH010030810.1:0-10555 GCA_029448705.1 Adansonia digitata | reverse complement strand
GCACCCACTTGATTTGAAGCTAGCCTTACGGCTTCGAAGGAAAAGAGAAGGGGGAGACTAGGCAACTTGGTAGCTTTTAAGTGGGAATTCCTGAATAAGAGTTATCATTGATAGTTGTTCAGCTCTATATGATTTAAGAACTTATACCAACATTGACATCTTGCATCTAATGATATGTGCTTAGATGGCCTATTGTTTAAGTTTTTTTTACCTTCAACACTATTTTTCCTTCTTTTTTTTTTTCTTTTTTGCGCTAATCCTTCACTGGTGAGTGTCCAACTATTTTGATTTTGGATTCAAGTGTTTTACTAGTACTAGGTTTTATATATGAAAAGAGGTGAGTGGATGGTTTTGAGCTTAATTGAAAAAATGAATCTGGTTTGTGTCGTTTTGCTTTCAATGTCAATTTATTTTTTATTGAACATTCCCTTTTATTTGTTGAAATGGTTTAATGAGGAGTTTAATTGAAATTTCGAATATATGGAATTGAAAGGCTAGCTTTGTCTAGAAAAAATTAGTAGTGAGATAGAATTTTGGTTCTGTCAGATGGGAAAAAAAAAGGGAAAGAGTATGTCAAAAGGAAGGAAAAAGGTGATGACATGGCATTTATTTGATTTAAAATATTCAAAATACCTTATTTCAGGAAATAAGAACATTGTACCTTGTTTTGATAATAAAGATTTATAAGAACCTTAATTTGAGAAAAAAGAAAACTTGGTTTTCTAACTGCCAACATAGTGTGTGTGGTTAGAAGATGCATTTAAAACAAACTTTATTGTAGTAGCTGTAATAGTAACCTATACCCTAGTATAAATGTTGTATGAATAAAATGTTTTAGCTCATGGAACAATAAAACAGCCATACGTGAACCTTGTTTCTTCCTTTTTGTTCTTATTTCTTCATTTGTTCATCTTCGATTTTCATTTTTTTCATCTCTACATACCCAATAGAGTTCAAGACAAAATAGAGAGAGAAAGATTGTGAGTTTTTTGTTTCTAAAGGAGCATAGTTTGTTTTCTTTTCCTGTGATTTGGGGTTGTTCCTAGATTGTTGTCCAAGTCACTATCTCGAGGATTTATCTGATTTTTGGTTATTTGAAGTCGTCAAAGTTCTACAATAATCCCAAGAATCAAAAGTTCTAACACTCTTACTAATGACATCAAATTATTTTTATTATTATCCCAAGAATTTATCATTAGTAGTTAAAATGTTTATTAAGATATGAACATGAAATTAAAAAAAAAAATTATCGTCAAAATACCTCTAAATTTGAAGTGTTTGTGATTCGAGTCAGGCCTAAATATGATAATAAGATCATTTATAATTGGTGAAGCTTAGCTCCACTCGAAAATTGAGTCTTAAATTTTATCCAAGCCAACCTATATTTATAAATAGATAGTTCAAGCTTATTTAAGTAATTAATTTTTTTAAAATTTAATCTTTAGTACATTAATAATTTTTTTTAAGTTTTAAAATTTAAATAATTTAACAAATTTTTAATATTTACACTATAATATTACATATATTTATTATAAAAATGACCTAATATGTAAAAATATAAAATTAATATATATTATATAACTATATAATGGGCCAAGCTAATTTAAGCTTGAGCTTTGAAAGTGGGAGTCAAAATTTGATTCGTTTTTTAATTAGGTTTAATTTTTTATCCAAATATATTTTTTAAATCTAATTTTTTTATCTAAATTCTCTAAAATATTAAATAAATTTTTAAATTTAAATAAATAACTTAATCTATAAATACTTCTAACTTGAGATGCAAATCAAGTGTCACCCATCTATTATCTTCTTTAATGTGTTTCATGGGCCTGACTAAACAATATACGATTTGTTTTTTAAAAGGTTATAGTGAAGGGATTTAAGCATTTAACTCCATAATTTCAAGGGATTTAAATTAATTTCAGAATTTGATCAAAATGATCGATTTAACAAAAAAAAAAAAAATAGTGGTTTATCCAGTACAAAAGAGGGATCAAAGACGTTCAAAGTTATTTAGAAATTGAATCGGAATAATGGGATTAAACAAAAAGTTGTGATCTTTTGGGTTCAAAGAGTGATGAAATTGAAAAAGAGCATTGAATCAGTCAATTATCAATTCAATCGAATTTAATTGGACCAAATCAGATTCTGAAACCGCTTTTTATGTAATTCATTTATTTTATATTATTTAAAATTAATTAGAGATGATTTGAATGTGATAGGGTTGAACCCTTTCCCTTTCAATTATCAAATAATAATGCCTGAACCAATTAAGAAAACGTATATTTTATGTTCGCTATTCATTATATCAATACATAAACAATGATAAAATTAAGGTTTTCAAGTGTAATTTGACAACACTATAGGATAAAAATCTATTTATTGAACTGATTATTGAACCAAAAGAAAATAAACAAACACGTAATCGTTTTGATCCGATTATCAAAACATTGACCCAAAGTTTTTTTTTTCTTTTAAATTTCTTTATAATCAAAAGATTTCTGCACTTAAGGAAGCATTAGATTAGAGCCATATTTTATAGGGTATCATGAGCGTAGCCCAACTCGCACACCCCAAAATGTGGAAAGTAGGGAGATTTCAATTCTTGGCTCTATCAAATGTTTTCAGTAGTGATTTGATTTCCCTTGCAAAAGCCGAATGTACTTGCAGCCCACCAAATATTAGTTCATTTCTTGCTTTCCAAAGAGCCCACGTTGCATTTGAAAACAAAGTTTTCCAAAAGCAATCATCTCCGACAGCATTGCTCCATCCAGCAATAATTTTTTAACCACCTGAAACAAATGAAGAGAATCCAAACCAGAAATTACCGGCCTAGCATTTAGAATATGCCTACTTTATGGCAGCTCTTAAACACATATTTTGCTGACTCAAGGTTATAACCACAAGCATCTATGTTAGACATAGCAATTTTAGACATTTACATAAAAACATGAAAAGTGTTAACCTTTTTTGATTATCGATTATTTTCAATGAAATTGTTTGACTGAAAATAATCCGTTGCTGATATGCTTTTCTCTAGTAGTGATATTATTAATTACTACTTAACAGAATTAGTTTTAATCCATGTTTTAAAACAATTTTTAGCTCACAATAATGGGCTTGATATTTGGTTTTGGAGTGTTAATTAATACTTTACTAGATCTTAATCTTTTAATAAACTGTATCTTTTTATATTAATATAAATATAAGAGAGCAATACACTAACAAAAAGAAATAAACATTAAAAATGATAAATTTTATCAATTTATAAACAAATGTATAACAAATCATAAACATCAAATAAATTATTTTATTCATAATATGTCAAATAATAATCTTACTTAAAATTGTGAACAACTTTCTTTTAAAAATAATATAAATGTCACAACTGCTAAACAACATATTTTTCATTAAAAGAAGAAAAAAAATTGCATTAAAACTAATAAAATTGAAAGTTTGACTTTAAAAGTTAGAGTATTTTTATAATCTTTTTATTCCAATCACCGTAATAGTAGAAAAAGATTTAAAATAAAACCAAAGTGAAAATTTAAATTAAAAAGAAAAAAGTCAACAAAGAAAAAAGGAAAAAACTTGTTTGATATTGGTTGGAGATTTAGGGTCATCTTAAAAAAAAAAAAAAGCTCGAAAGCCAATTTAGCTTTTATTAAATTTATTAATTATGGATTAATCTCTGTGATAAACCTTTTGATTTTAAGAATTTATGAGTTGTGATTAGTAAAATAAATAGCCAAATAATATGGGATCTTAATCATGTTAAATTACAATGCATAAAATTAAATAAAAAAAGTTAAATAAATTAGCAAAATTAAACAATTTTAGTTCAAAAGAGTTATTTAAATCTATTGCTCATATTATGAATTCAGTCGCTTTACATTTATTCAAATTTGGGATTTAGTCTCTCCGCAATAAGTTGCCATAATTGAATCTTTGTCTTCTTGTTAATCTATACATTGAGTGCAATCGATAATAGAGTTAAAAATTTGTCGTTAATTTTGTCATTAATTTACCATCATAGCTTTTGACCATAATAACATGACATTTGACGTCAGTTACGTGGCATAATTTAGGTGTTGGTTTTAATTTTATATTATCAAAAATTGTGAACTTAGTTATTTTACAACAATTCTTATAAATTTGAATCCCTATACCTTTTAATTTTTAAACTTCAATTCAATATTTGACAATGTTAAATTTCTCTCTTAACTTGCTAATTTAGATATTGAATTTGTTGATAATTTTTCAACAGATTGATATAGCATTTTTACATAATTTTAAGAAAGTGTTATTTGAAATTTTAAAAATAATATACTTTGAAATAATATTATTATGACACCATAACTTTAAAGTAATGTTATAAGTAAAATTATAGTCAAAATTAAAGTACATAGTTATAATAAAATCAAAATCATCGATCAAAAGAAAAAAACACTAGACCAATCTACAGTGCAAAAATTTTTTAAATAAAAAGTAAAATTTAAAATATTAAATTAAACTCACGAAAATTTTTTCTTTCTCCATTTATTTTTTAAAAAATAAAGTTTTATTTTTGTCTTTACGTATTTTTTAATTTTAAACAATAGAGTGAAAAATGGTCTTTATAATTTTCTTTTTGATCAATGTCATAATTCTCAATTGCTTCTTTGTGTTCATTTTATGTTTTTCATGTAGAAAAAATTAGTGAATAATAATAAAAATGCACCAATAAATTCAACACATAAATCAGCAAATAGACATATTAGTATGTTGGACGTCCGCTTGACTCAGCTTGATAGTTAGATATGAGTATTTTTAATTAGTGAATAATAGAAAAATACACCAATAAAGTCAACACACAAATTAGCAAATAGACATATTAATGTGTTGGATACCTACCTGACTTGACTTGACATATAGGTATAAGTATTTTTAATTCAGGCTAGCTCAAATCGATTTGAATTACTATATAAATAATAAAAAATATTTTATTATTTAAATTTAATTATAAATATTGATATAAAATGATTTTTTAATTTTTTACTATTATTTTGAATAGTGAAATGAGTTTTTAGTTGGCTCAAGCCTAACTCGACTCAGGCTTGGGAAAAGAAACAAAAAAATTTTTGAGGCATGGCTTGGTCCAACTCATGAATACCTCTACTAGCAAGTTAACAAAGAAAAAATTTAACATGGTCAATAATTGAATTAAAACTAAAAATTAAAAAGGGATTCAACTATATAAGAATTGTGATTCAATGATTAATTTTGTAATTTTTGATAGCATATAATTTAAAGTCAACATCTGTATCATGCTATGTCATTAGATAAACGCCATGCCAAAATGGTGAAAGGCCATGTCAACAAGTTAATGGTACATTGTTAACTCCGTTACTAATTAGACCAGTTTACAAATTAACGAAAGCATGATGGATGCTTCAAGATTAGTTCAGCCTCATGCATCTCAACATATAATAACAATAAAACAAATATAGAGCAGGAGAAAGTAAATTAGACATTATGTTATTCCTTTAATTACATTTTGTACATGATTTTAAACAACTTGATTTGTTATATTTTATAAACATTGATTTCTTTAAATTCTATTTTATTAGTTGGTTGCCTTCGTATTTGTGAGATTATATCTTGCAAATGTGTGACATCTGTAATGCCTAGGTTTGGGGCGTGACATGGTGAGATTTTTTAAATGTCTGACTAATTATTTAAAGCTAATGGCAAGTCAGAGATTCTTGAAAACAATTAACTGGTTAGGGCAGTCATTTGAGGATGAACAAACAAATTTTTTAAATGTTAAAGCACCCACTTGATTTAAAGCTAGCCTTAAAGATTTTGAATACAAAAGGAAAGGGGCAGACTAGGCAACTTGGTAGCTTTTAAGTAAGAATTCTCGAATAATAGTTATCATTAATAACTGGTAAACTTTATATGATTTTAAAACTCATACTTACATGAATAAGGTTGACGAATGCTTCGATTGCTTTTATGGACTTGATGAATAGTATTTTTAAACCTTAAGTGGATAGATTTGTGGTTGTTTTTATTGATGATATTTTGATGTATTCTCGTAGTTTGGAGGAGCATGAAGAACATTTAAGAATCATTTTAAAGACTTTAAGACAGAATATATTGTTTGCTAAGTTAAAGAAATATGAGTTTTGGCTATCTAATGTGGCTTTTCCTTAGGCATATAGTATCAAAAGACGAGATTTTGATTTATCCAAAGAAGATTAAGGCAATAGTGGAATGGAAAAAGACAAATAATTTTTTAGAGATTTATAGCTTTTTGGGTTTTTTGGGTACTATATATGCTTTGTAGAGTATTCCTCTTGTATTACTATGCCTTTAACTTGATTGATTTGGAAGAGAGTGCGATTTGAGTGGTCGAATGATTATGAAAGGAACTTTAAAGCATTAAAATGAAGATTGGCTTATTCTCTTATCCTTACTTTACCTGTTGCTAGAGAAAGTTTCACTATTTATAGCGATGCTTCAAAAACGGCACTAGGGTGTGTTTTCATGCAGAATAATAGAGTGATTGCATATGTTTCTAGGCAGTCGAAACCCTATGAAGAAGACTACTTACTCATGATTTAGAGTTGACTATAGTAGTCTTTGCATTAAAAATTTGAAGATATTACCTCTATACAGAGTCTTGTGGGGTTTTTATTGACCACAAGAGTTTGAAATATCTCTTTACCTAGAAAGAGGTAAATATAAAGTAAAAGAGATGGTTAGAACTATTGATAAGGATCATGATTTGACCATTAGTTACCACTTTGGAAGGCGAATAAGGTAGTAGATGCATTAAATAGGAAATTTGTTTGGAACTTAACTATAGTACCTCTTAAAGATCGATTTTAGAAGACTTAAGGAGAATGAATATTGATGTGTGTATACGTGGTTCTGGAAGTTATTTGGCTAACTTGCAAGTTCAGCCTATCTTAATTCAGAGTATTAAAAAATGCTCAAACTATTGATCCTTAACTTTAAAAGATCATATATGAATTGGAGCCTGGTTTAAAACCAAAGTTTCAAATTCATGAAAATGGTTCCTTGAGGTTTTGGTACTAGGATTTGTGTTCTAGATGATTTAAATTTGAAAAAAAAAAAAGATTCTAAAGGAAGCTTACTGTTGTAACTATATGATCTATTTAACAATACCTAGATGTATAAAGATATGAAAAACATATTTTGATGGAATAATATGAAAAAAAAAAGATTGCCCAAGTTGTAGCTAAGTGTCAACAGCGTGCCTCATATTCTCACAAAAAAAAGCATGCACTACTAAAAAATGTAATTTTTTTAACAAAGAAGTATCTTCCTAACTCGAACTCTTTTTTTCTATGTGAGAAAGCAAAAAGGTATAGATTCTTGACCCTTACTCATGACTGAGGACCGTCAGACGAACTACTCATCCATCCGATTTTGGATCCACCACTTTGGTAGCCATTGCTTGGAGTCACCGCCAATCATTTGGTCTAGGTGTGATCGAATGCCTATCGAATCCAATATTATGAGCTACTAAACTCGAGGCATCAATTCCATGGTCAAAATGATCTAAAGATTCAACAGTTGGGTTTAAGAGTTGATTATGCATGGAGATGTATTTACATCCCCATGATGCTTGAAATCAGTATCTTCTAGCTATGTCTTAACTTTGTTTTTGTTTCCTCGATTTTGACTTGTTCTTATTTTCATACAATCCCCTTTTATGCACGAATTTTGTGTAAAATAGTAAATTTGGGTTTTGAGGAGAATTTTAATCTTATATTTTGACCATTAGTTACATCAGGACTTTAGGAGGAGATTAGCATCTAATAATCCATATTAAAAATTTCAGGAAATTTGTTTGCCCATCTAATAGAGATTACTTGATTCTCAAATCTCATAATCTAGAGTTTTTCAAACCCCATGAAATCTTAAAGATCTATGATTAGGCTCTCTGAGAGGATCCCGAGATCATGAGCAGCACATTTGTCTTGCCTTTAACAGTGATTCACATAGATGTTTGTTGGAACCTTCACAAGGCTAGTGGTTTTGTATTGCTAGCCTATGATGCCATAACCAAAAGGTAAGATTCAATGATTTTCTTTTGATAACTCTATAAAATAGAGTTATTTAGTCTTATTGTGTTTGTTAAATTAGGTAAATCTTAAAGATTTTTATTTAAATTTTATTTATATATAGTAGTTTTTATTTAGTATTATTTACTTTCCTTATACTTTAATTTCTTAGTTATTTAAGTACCTTCTATATTTCTATAGGTTAAAACTTGAAGGAGTTTCTAAAATTGTAACAACTTAATCAAAACATAAAGTGGACTCAATTAAGCAAAGTGATTAAGTTCAGCAATTTCCAAAAATAATATGTTCAAGTTATTAGCAGACCTAGTGTCCTCTTTTCAAGGTTTTACCTATATATAAGGCTTTTAGGATTAGAACTAGACAGATCCTAGATACTCTATAGTTTTTTTCTTTTCTTAGTTTTTTGAAAAAGGAGAACCATCAAGATTTTTGTAATTGGAGAAAGATCAAAGAAATTGAAGATCAAGACTTTACAACTCTTAGTTTTCTCATTCTCTTCATCTTTTTGTCTTTCTCATGATATTTATGATGGTAAAACCTAGTGTTTTGTGTTTTATTTGATCAATATGAGCTAAATTTATTTTTCTAGGTTACAATGGAACTCAATATGTAGTTTGGATTATTTTATTTTACTTTATTTTCTTGATATTAATGATATTTGAGTTATTTATTCAGTTTTATTCTTAATGCTTCTAGCTGCTTGATTACTAACTAGATTGATTTGGTAACCTTAATGAACTTGGAAAAGAGAATTTTGTATTTAGAACTAGATTGAATAACATATGTTTCATATTTTTATTATGATGAATTTGATCTACATGTTGGATAGGAATATACGAGCACATCATATATAACCAAATTAGAGTCTTAGGTTAATGAGTTTCTTTTTAGTTTAATTTGCACAGGAATATAGTAAATTGATTAAAAAGGGCATTTTATAAGGCCATCGAAAGATATTTATCAATAAATTATAACTCTAGGTTAACAACTCATTATTAGTATTCAAGTTAAAAGAATATGGTTTTATTCAAATAAAGTGTTGAGAGAAATTATAATCCTAGATTTCTAATATTTATTATTTATTATTTAATATTTGCTTTTTCATGTTATTATTATTATATTTATACTTAGTTTTAACTTATAATTTTTAATCATTTGTTCAAATAAGATTAAATTGTTTTAATTTTAGTACTTAAGAAATTTAGTATTAATTTATTGCAGGACTGACACTCTACTTTATCACTATATTACTTGTTATGATACACGCACTTGCGTGATTAAATCTAACAACAAGTTTTTGGCATCGTTGGTGGGGAATTGTTTTACTAATTTTTGCTAATGTTAATGCCAAGCAATTTCAATCTTAATTTAGACTTTTTTTTTAGTTTTTTTAGGTACATTTGGTCGTTGTATATGAAGAGCGAGAAACTTGGAATTTGTTGCTATTGATCCAAAACTCAAAAAAACTTTTCATCAACGTCAAAAGGAGAATTTACAAGCCTTAGCTCAAACTAATACAATGGCTGAAAATGAAGATACAAAATGTCTTAAGAGTTTGTTATCCCTCTTGTGCAAGGCATTCATTATAGCAGTTGGAGACCTACCATCGAAGCCAATAACTTTAAGATAAAATAAGCCATCATACAGATGATCTAGACATTAATTCAATTTCATGGTCTACCTAATGAAGATCTTAACACTCACAATATGAACTTTTTAGAGATATGCAATACTTTTAAACATAATAAGGGTTTTAAATAATGCCATTAGATTCTTCCCTTTCTCACTTTCAGATAAGGCAAAAAGTTGGTTAAATTCATTTCCAAATAGGTTTATCACTACTTGGGATAAGTTGGTTCAAAAGTTTCTTGCCAAATATTTTTCTCTAGCTAAGACAGCAAAGTTAAGGAATGACATCATTTCCTTCATGCAATATGATTTTAAAATCACTTTATGAAGCTTGGGAAAGATTCAAGATTGCTTTGAAAATGTCCTCATCATGGTCTTCCCAAATGGCTTTAGGTTCAAACCTTTTACAATGGAATGATGGGTTAGATAAAAACTATTATCGATATTCTAGCAGGTAGAACATTCATGGGGAAGTTACTTGAGGAGGTTTATGAGTTACTTGAAGAGATGGCTTCTAATAATTATCAATGGTCAACTAAAAAAAGTATGACAAGAAAAGTTGTAGGTATCCGTGACACTGATGCCTTTACTCATTAAAAACACAAGTAGTAGCAATCATAAGGAAATTGGATGCTATGAGTGTACATTCAGTTCAGACTCCTTTTATGATTTATGAACTATATGGGGATGGACATTCTAGGGATCATTGCCTAACCTATGTTGGATCAGTTAATTATATCAAGAATAATAGAAAATGGCAAGATGACTTTTTTGAACAGCAGTAATCCAGGTTGGTTGAATCACTTATTTCATGGAGTAATAATCAA
>JAQSVH010030789.1:0-10558 GCA_029448705.1 Adansonia digitata | reverse complement strand
AGTGCCACCGGCTTATGTAGGCTTTTTGGTATGTTTGAAAATGTATCCTGCTCTTTGAGGACCAAAATGGAAAAAAAATGTCCTACCCTTTAAGAACTGAAAGAAAATAAGTTTAAATACCTCTCTTGGATGATTTTTAATAAACTCGTAAGGTCAAAGATACTTATTTGGGGCCTTTCGAGGTTTTTTTTTAAGTAGGAAATTATACCTTAGGTTCCCAACTAATTTGGCTTTTGTATACAAGAACTGGTACCTGAAGGATGTTAAATGTTATATAATGTATGAGGATGCAAATGTGCATTTAGATGATGCAAAGATGATAATTTGTTTAAAAAAACCTAATCTGATGATCGATTTTAGCCTTTTTTGGCTATTTGCATCATCTAAGGTAGGAAAGTTTCAAGGTTTGACCCCAAACAGGTGCAACCAGGGCTTTGAGGTACGTAAACGTCCTGTTCTTTAAGGATTGAGGTAGGTAGTTTCCTGGGTTTAACCCTAAATAGGTGCCACCAGCTTGTATGGGCTTTGACTTGATAAACGCCTAGCTCTTTATGGACTGAAGTAGGTAATTTCCTAGGTTTGACCCCAGACAGGTGCCACCAGCTTGTGTGGGTTTTGAGGAAGGTAAGAAAAGGCTATGGAATAAAATAGATAAATACCACTAACTTATGTGGGCTTTTTAGTATGTATAAAATGGTATCCTGCTCTTTCAAGACTAAAATAGGGAAAAAAATGTCCTACCCTTTAAGAACTAAAAAAAAATGAATTTGGATTCCTCTCTTAGATGATTTCCAATAAGCTCTTAAGGTTAGAGATACTTATTTGGGGCCTTTTGAGGTTTTTTTTAGTATGAAATTGTACCTTAGGTTCCCCACTAATTTGGCTTTTGTATAAGTAAGTTGGTACCTGAAGGATGTTAAATGTTATATAATGTATGAGTATGCAAATGTGCATTTAAATGATGCAAAGATGATAATTCTTTTTAAAAAAACCTAATCTGGTGATCGATTTTGGCCTTTTTCGGCTATTTGCTCTTTCATGAGTTTGATGAGGTGGCCTTTTACCCTAGGTTTTGTCAATCTTGCTCTAGATTTTTAAAGGCTTTGTATGTAAAAGTTGCCTTTTAAAGGTAAAAGAGGTTCCTAAATGTGGAGGGACAGACTTAAGCTTAGACAACTCTTGCATAGGAACTTTTGTTGCATTGAATTTAGTGAGTATGAAAGATTCCATTTTGTTAATTATGATTCAAAAGGTATCTTTAATGGTCTAGGTGCACTGTTCCAAATTTCGGCTAAGGATGACAATTTAAAAAAGACTTTGGCCCTCATTTTTTTTAGGCTGAGGTTTACTGTAAGGAGGTTTTAAGCACTTTTTCAAAATATAGGGTCCAAGGGCAAGACCAACCGTGGCCCTAAGAGTTCATTCTTGGTCTTTAGACATGAAACAAAAGTTTTGCAAAGTTTTGTCTTTCCAAGTAATGCTAGGAAATCTTATTATCAGTTTTGTTCATTTATCAAACATTATCAATTAAATAACAAACATGACGTAACCATGGAATATAAGGTTACGAAAAGATTTTATGATAAATCAAGTAATAGTATTTCATTCAACGAAAGAGGGTTCAAGTTATGACAAACGTTTGAGATTATGAAAGATTTTGAAAAACAAAAGAGATAAAAGAGATTTTCCTGGCTAATTGGCCCTTGATGGTCATGACATAAATCCTCCATTGAATGCTTTCAGAGACTTTCCTTGAGTTATTAACCCTTCTGATGTCAATCAATTGATTAAGGAATTCTTCAAATTGTCTTGCAGTGGAATGGTTGCTTTTAGTTTAGGAGGTCTCATTTTCAAGTACAGGTAAGGATGAGATTTGGTGATAGAGGTCGGCATACAGTAGGTGAATTAGGTTATGATTTGGTGTCTTGATCAATGTTACGATTGTGGGGAAAATTGGTTTTAGGTTGGTTATGGTTTGGGCTTAACTTGGTTTGAGTAAAGGAGTCTAGTCATTTAAGTCGCCTTCTTAGGTTTTAAACTTAAGTTGTTTTTTTTTTTATCTTTTTGTTTGTTTATTTTTTTCTTAAAATGGAAACAGATAAAGCATAGGACCTTTTTTTAGGTTTTTATCCTAAAATCTTTTTAGGCATAGTATTTCTTAAGAATCAGAGTTCACTAGGTTAGGTAGGTCACTCCCGTCCATCTCGGTTAAGATTAGGGTTTCTTTGAAAAATACATGTTTCACTATTTACGATCTTCCTAACTTGGGGTTTATTTTCTTGAGCATTTTTATGGATCAAAAGAACTTTTTTGAACACTAAGTTATCTTCTCAAAACTAGTAAGAATAGACCCTTTTGTTATAGGCCCTCATCATGCGCTTTTAATACAATTGCTCTTACAAGATAGCTTTGATTTTTTTTTTCTTTTTGATGAGATTGAGCTGCTCATATCAACTCCTAACCTGTTTAGCCTCTTCAAGTTATGATTCCATCAAGACTCTTAGGGAAGGGATTTCAACCTCGATTGGTAGGATAGCCTCCATGCCATAGACAAAGGAAAACATGGTAGCGCCTATGGAAGCTCGTACTGTTGTGCGATAGGCATGTAATGCAAAAGGTAACTTTTTTATGCCAATCTTTGTATGTCTCAACCATCTTTTCGACTATCTTTCTGGTATTCCTATTGGTTACTTTAACTGGCCATTCATTTTTTGGACGGTATAGGACAAGGTTTTAATGTTGAATCTAAAACTAAGAGTAGACTGCTTAAATCATTTTGTTTTCAGGTTGTGTGCATTATCAATAATGATTTGCTCAGGAAAACCATATCTACATATGATGTCCCATTTCATAAATTTGCATACGATCGATCTGGTGACATTAGCATATGAAGCTGCCTCTACACGCTCAGTGAAATAAATGATAGGAACCAAAATAAAGCGATGCCCATTAGAAGCCTTAGGGGTAATCAATCAAATCATGTCCATACCTCATATAGAAAAAAGCCATGAAACTATCATAACATGTAGAAGTTTTAGTGGGATATGGATTTTGTCAACATAGATTTGACATTTACGGCACTTTTGAGCATAGCCAATGCAATCCTTTTTTAAGAGTCAACCAATAAAAGTGTAATTGAATAACTTGCTTTGCCATTCGGTGTCCATTAGCATGCGTATCGCAAATTCCTTCATGGACTTCTTCACGTATTCTTTTGGCTTCAGGGTCATCCATGCATTGGAATAGCACCTGATCCTAGCCTTTCTTGTATAAAATTTCACCATTCAAAATGAAGCTTGTAGCTAATCCTCGGATAGTTCTCTTATCAGTTTCGATGGTGCCTTTTAGGTATTGTCAATCCTTGATGTACGAAAGATGTCATGATCCCATGGCAAGCCGTTTTTCTCTTTTTTAATATTCTAATAATGTGCCAGCACTATATAGATACTTATCTAAATAGGAGCAATGTTCAACTCTCGATTGACTTTGAACATGGACAATAAGGTGGCCAAGGCATTAGCAATTTCATTCTCTTCTCAACGTAAATGTTGAAAGCTAATATCATCAAACTCTTTTTTGAGCTCCAATATCAGATTCCCATAGTGGATCAGTTTTGCATCACATGTTTGCATTCTCTTTTCTGTTGGTAAATGACAAAGGCTGAATCTCTAAATACTTGTAGTGTTCGAATGCCCCTCTCAATGGCTGCTTAGAGTTTTATGATGCAAGCCTTATATTCAGCTATATTGTTGGTGCAGTCAAAGTTCTATCTTCCGGTGAAGGGTAATGGTTTCTGTTGGGTGAGATAAGAATTACCTTAATTCCATGCCCAGTGCGTTTGAAGCTCTATCAAAGTATATTTTCCAAGATGACCCACACTTGATAACATTCTTTGCCTCAAATATGTATATCACGTCTAAAGGCTAATACTTATCTGTTACTCAACTTGCCAAAAACTCTGTTATTATGTTACCCTTGATGGGTTTCTGGTTCACATACACGTTGTCATATTTTGAAAGCAAGACTTGCCACCAAGCTAACCTCGCTAATAAGGTGGGAACTTTGCACAAATACTTGATGGGATCGAGTTTAGCAATTTGCCATGTATTATGGTACAACATGTACTGTCTTAACCTTTAGGCCATCTAAGTTGAAGCACAACATAGCTTTTCTATAAATGAATAATTATTTTTATATTCTATGAACTTCTTGCTCATGTAGTACATAGCTTATTCTTTCTTACCTGATTTATCATGTTAACCTAATACACAGCCCCTCGACTTGTTAAAAACTTATAGATACATGATCAACAGTCAGTCGAGCACTAATGGCACAAATACTGGAGGGTTTGACAAGTGATGTTTGACTTATCAAAAGCTTTTTAGCATTCTTCATTCCACTCTTTAGGATTTTATTTTTAAAGTAGCTGAAAGATTGGATCACATTTATTAGTCAATTAAGATATGAATTAGGCTATATAGTTCAACCTTTCCAAGAAACTTCTCATTTTTTTTGAGTTCAAGGTGGTGGTAGATTTTGGATGGCCTTGATTTTGTCGGAATCAACTTTTACTCTTTTCTCACTCATAATGAAGCCCAATAGTTTGTCAGATATGACCCCAAATGTGCATTTGGCAGGGTTCAACTAGAGCTAATACTTGTAAAGCCTTTTAAAGAAATTTCATAAATTAGCCACATTTTCACTCTCTTTTGGCGATTTTGCGATCATATCATTCACATAGACCTCAATTTCCTTCTGCATGAGATCAGGAAAAAATATTATCATCGCCCTTTGCTAGGTTGCCCTAGCATTTTTGACCCGAAGGCCATCACTTTGTAGCAAAAAGTGCCCCACATGGTTACGAAAGTGGTCTTTTTTATGTCTTCAGCTACCATTTTGATTGCTTATAGCCCGAATATCAATCCATGAAGAAAAACAATGCATTTTTGGCAGTGTTGTCTACTAAGATCTTAATGTGTGGTAAAGGGAAATTATCTTTTAGGCTAGTTTGGTTTAGATCTCTATAATCTACACACATTTGCACTTTACCATCCGTCTTGGGAACTAGGACTATATTGGTTACCCATTCAAGATATTTGGCTACCTTAAGAAATCCTACTTCAAGTTGTTTCTTCACTTTTTCTTTAATCTTCAAAAGCATTTTAGGTTTCATCCTTTTAAGCTTTTATTGTATGGGCTTACACTCAGGTTTGAGGAAAAGTTTATAAACCACAATGTTGGTGTCCAATCTAAGCATTTCTTCGTAGGACCAAACGAACACATCTTGATATTCTTGAAGGGTACTTATCAGTTTAGCTCGAGTTGATGGTTTTATGAAGGTTTTGATTTCGACCTTTTTCTAGTTTTCTTTTATTCCAAGGTTTATGGTTTTGATAGGTTCTTCATGAGGTAATATCTATTTTTTTCCAATTCAATTAGTCTTAGCAAGTCTGGTAGTATAGGATTCTCTTCAGAATTCTCTCAAACTTAACCTTACTGGTGTAGATTGGTTGCTTGAAATTGATTTTTAAACTTTTAGTTTGAATATTCATGTCATCTTCATCAGGGTACTAGAAAATATGGAAAAAAATAATATAAATGGAAAAATAAGTAGAGAAAGGTCTAAGAGTTGGTAAGAACTATGAACACAAAGGATGAAATGCATAATGCTTAGTCATTTTCATTAATGATACTTAATAAAAGAAGCCCATACAAAGGATCCTACAATGCATTACTTTGAAAGAGAGTTGAATAGTATAGGAATCTCAATTTTATTCCTAATATTAAGAGCAGATTCTAGAAGGCACAGGCCAATCTCTAAGCTTGTCACTGACATCTCTGGCTCGTCATTGCATTAATAGAGGGATTTCTAAATGCCTTGTTCAATATAAGCATAACATTAGCGAAGCTAGTATTCATATGTCTTCTTGGGCAGAAACATTCTTAAAATGGCAAAAATATCATCGGTTCATACTCCACATATTTTGTTAATAGATAAGTCATCATTTTCTCACAGTTTTTCTAAGCTTATTTTCTTTTCTGCTGTGCACTGACTTGAATCCCAATCCTATTTTATTGATCTAGTTGACAACTTTTAAGGCTTTAGCAATCCCTTAAAAGTGTTTTTTGAGTCCTTTTCTAGCCTAGGCACCCTTGTTGACAATTAACTTTAAACCTATATGAGTGCTCTTTGATAGGCAAGGCTCAACCATTGACAACCTTTCTTTGACGTAAGTAACATTGACAAACTCAAAGGATTACAAAGATGATTCTAGGATATCTTCATCAGATGCAACATATGGGGCATTAGTTGAGGTAACAGCAATGATATCTTTTTTTCCTCTGATATTGACAAATTTGTTTTTAATTATGAATTTCAACTTTTGGTGTAAAGATGAAGGTATTGCCCCTCAGAATGAATCTAAGGCCTTTCCAACAGGCAGTTATATGATGAAGCAATATCAATCATATGAAAGTCAACTTCATAAGTACACGGGCTAATTTAGAGTGGAATACTGATTCTTTCTGCAATGTTTCTATAAGTTCCATCAAATGCTTGCACAACCGTATAACTATTCTGGATATGAGATATGACAATAGAGAGCTTGTTCAAGCATGACACAAGTATTACTTTTAGAGTCAACCCATTATCAATGAGTGCCTTGGTTAATATGGTGCCTTTATAATATGTGGTGATATAATGGACCTTGTAATTTCCTTTTCCTTTATGTAGGATTTTATCCTTATTGAAAGATATGTAATTGTCAGTAGTGATGTTGCTCATGGCAATCGGCTTACCTACAGAGATGTCAAAAGGGACATAGGCCTCATTCAAAACCTCGAGGAGGGCATTCTTGTGAGCTTTAAAATTCAATAGCGGTGACAACAAAGATATCTTGATGAGTACTTGTTCAACCGATCAATGATGCTGTATTCACCATGCTTGATGAACTTAAGGAATTTCATAGCTTTTTTCTGTCATTCACTAGCTTCTTGACAGTTACAAGATTTGAGTTTTTGGTTGTAGATTTTGGTGCTTAAGGAATAGGATTAGTATTTTCTTGCTAAGTTTTATTTCTTGATGCTGCTAGGGCGTAACATCTACCACTTTGAGTTGGGTAGCTGACCTCTGAAAGGTCCACATTTATAGTTTGCTGACTAGATTCTTCGATGATTAAGGTTTTGTTTTCATACTTTCAAGAACTATCTTATCCTTATAAGAGAAAAGAGATGGAAGTTGAATGATCATCCTTCGCGCAAGCTGTGCAAGGGTAGCTTTAACACTCGATCAATTGTTGAACAAGATTAATGGCCTTCCAATCATGTAAAGAAGTTTATACCTTTATGTTTCCATAGTGTTGACAAATAATGTTGCATTTGTAGACTTGGTATGTGGGGTTTAATTTTCATCATAGAATTCGATGCTACCCTCATTCATTATCCTTTGAACCATAACGCAAAACTCTTTCCATGTTTGAAGAGTGTGGCTGTAAATAGTACAGAAATCACAGAAGTCATCAATTATTTCCTTTATCTTTATGGCTGCATTAACTAATTTAGCTTGTACTAGGATTTACCAAACCAAATTCATTAGCATTCTGACCTCCTTTATGTTTTCTACAATCTCGCATTTTTTTTCAATAAATGATGTACTTAGATCTAACTCAACATGAGTTTGAGATGAACTAGCTTTAGTGCCAGATTTTGATTGTTGACTAGCCTTCATTTTTTCTTTCCCTTTGCCTTTGCAAATATTTCTTTTGGCTGATTCATTTTTCATAGCCTCATCGATAATTCCATAGAGTATGACTACATCTATGGAGCTTCTTGGAAAGTTTTTCCCTACCTTCTCATATAAGGGGCTTGCAATGTGCCGATGAATTTCACATCATCTATTTTTCTGTCAATAAGGGATAAATCTGGGTGGCCTCTTCCATCCATCTCAAAGCATATTGTCTAAAACTTTCATCAGCTTTCTTTTCTATGCTTATAAGAGACGGATAACTTAAGATTCAATCATCTGAAAACCTCTCTTCATTTATGGCATTAATAGGACCAATGCGTTTGTCCTACTCCTCATAAAACTTAATCTCAAACCGATCCATCATCCCTTAGACCATTTCTAAGAATGATGGGCAGTATTGCAAAAAATTATGCTCATGACTGCAGTGGTAGCAAAATGCCTAACAATTTCTTTACTATGATATTTGATGCTTGAGAGTATTTTGGCCCTTACAAATGCTTGCTAGACCTTACTCATCGATGTTTTGACTTCTCTAATGTTGCTTTTGACCCAGTAACATTTCTCATCGATTATTGCATTCATTCGACATGATTGGGAGTGAATTAGCTCCAATATTTGGTCCAGGCTTTTGTTCAACCATGATCGCTCATTTTTCTAGCCAACCTTGTATTTTTCTCTTAAATGAGGTGGAATTCTTAATAAAATGACCTTATGCTCCAGCGTGGTACTCACAATAGGCATTCTCATCATGCCATCTAGGTATGTAGACAACTAATTTTGTCCAGGCTTATTCCCTGATAGTCTAAAAATAATCAAGATCAAGGATTTAACAGCTACCCGATAATGGTAGAATTTTTTAGGTTGAACTAGATGTTTTGAAGACCTATTTAATTATGCTTAAATGATTACAGGTGCACATAACAAAATCATTGCCATTCCAAGCGTCGTATAGAAGGAATCTCGGATAAAAAAGGCAAATTCAAGGTAAAATAATTAGCTTTTAATCTTATACTTTGAAATTTCAAATTTTGCTTTTGTAGATGTTATCACGATCAAATTTCCCACTCTTAGGAAATTTTCGAGGGCATTTCGTTAAATTTGAGAAGTTCATCGTCGTATATTTTTACTAATATAATTATTATATTTATGCTGATATACATTCTAAAAATCCAAAAATATTCAAGGAAAAATTCGTATTAGCATTTTGTACCACGATGTGTCAAGTTGTTCATTTTAGTAATTTATTCTAAATTTTTCATAGTACCGCGAGTATCATACTCGTGAAATTTTTCTTAGTAAAATTATTTTGGAATTAGGATTTTCATCTTTACCATATTTTAATTAATATTTTACATAATACGGTATATTTAATTATAGGTTTCAATGTATTTATAAAAATTTTTCATGTTTTAAAACATGAGCATTCTTTTATCTACAAAATTTTTCGATGATATTTTCTTGAGCTTTGAACTTTAAAATTCTTTAAATATGCACATTTAATTACCATTAAATCAGTTTTTCAAAATTTATTTTATTTTATAAGTTGTACATCCTCTTTTCCTTTTCAAAATATAGAGCTTTCTACTCTGAAATTTTTTTGGGAAGATTTTTCTAATTTTCTAATTTTTTAATTTAAAAAATTCTTCAAATATTATTGTTTAATCCATATTAAATCAGTTTTACAAAAGCCATTTTATTTTGTAAATTTTGTATTTTCTTTTTGAAACTTTCTCCGTTTTTTAGATATGGAGTTTTCTACACCGTAAATTTTTTTGGGGGATTTTTCTGAATTCATAATTTTTAAAATTCTTTAAATATTATTGCTTAGATTAAATCAGTTTTGAAAATTTCATTCTATTTTATGAGTTTTTCATTTTCTTTCATAATTTTTTACTTTTTAAAATATGGAGTTTTCTACTCCCTAAATTTTTTAGGATGATTTTCTAGGTTTATAATTTTTAAAATTCATCAAATATTATTGTTTAAATTAGGTTAAATTAGTTTTTGAAAATTCATTTTATTTTATGACTTTTCATTTTCTTCCATAATTTTTTGTTTCTAAAATACGGAGTTTTCTCCTTCTTAAATTTTTTTGGGAGGATTTTTCTAGGTTTATAATTTTTAAAATTCTTTAATATTATTGCTTTATTCATTTTAAATTAGTTATGAAAATTTTAATTTATTTTTTAAGTTTTAAAATTTTTCTGGTTATTGAGATACAGACTTTCTACTCTGCAAATTCCTCTAGTAGGATTTTATTGAGTTTATAATTTTTAAAACTCTTCAAATAATATTATTTAATTCATATTAATTTAGTTTGTAAAAATTTAATTTATTTTATGAGTTTTAAATTTTTTTACATATAATAATTTTTCCTGATATGGGTTTTTATGGTAAAATTTTATGAGTTTGCTAATTTTTATGTTTTATTCTTGTACATAAAAATTGTTTTTTTATTAGAATAATTTAAATTGATCATATGAAATTTTGTTGTATATACATAATTTTCAATTTTTTACAGTTTAATCCTTTTAGTTAAATTTTTATAGTATAATTTTACATAACATACAAATATCCTTCAAAATTTGCTAGAGATGATGATGACTTTTGTAAAAGTCAAAAGTAAACAAAATTAATTAATAAATAAGTATAGAAAAAAGAAAAAAATTCCTAGAAATTTCTAGGAAGGTTACGGCCAAAGCATATTCCACCACCATTTTCTTACTGTCCCCTCACATTGGAAAACCATGGAGAATTTTCTCAAATAACAAATGCCTTCCATAGCCAAACTTAGCCATTTTTCTTAGAAATTTT
>JAQSVH010030737.1:0-10560 GCA_029448705.1 Adansonia digitata | reverse complement strand
GCCATTTTTCTTAGTGGTTCTGCCTTGTTGATCAGGGGGGCAGAAAGGCTATGAAAGCCTGCAAGCTGGAGATATGCCTGCCACCCTCTTACACCTATATATTTTATGAAAGTGACCTTTGTCATTAATTGTTTGGACTCTAAAAATTTATTAGAATCTGTTAATGAACCCATAGTTAAGGTTTTCAATGTTAGGTGATAGTTCTTTGGTAGAAAAACATGTTTAAATCAAATTTTGAATGGGTAATGCAAAAGCTGAAAGGTGGCTCAAAGTAGCCAAAATAGCTTGCATGCATCAATACATATCACTTTGTATCAATACTCAAGGCAAATTTTATGCATGCGCATCAATCCAAGGATACTTGTATCGATACTAAGAGCATAAATTATTTCCAGTCTCGAGACTTTGAGACCTGTATCGATACTCCATGGACTTGTATCGATACTCATGCTGGTGTATTAATACATTTCACCAAAAATCATAATTTTAGCTACTGTCAAGACTTGTATCGATACAATCATGCTAGTATCGATACCACACCTTAGGTATTGATACCAAACCTTCATGTATCGATACTGCACATGGAAATTCAAAATTTTGGCAACGTGAAAACCCCATGACAGTGTTTAAGCACCTATATGACCCGTACATACCTTAGGTTCCTCGCGTTGTCTTATCTTGGTCACAAAAAGAGGAAAATTACCCTGTTTTTGAATTTTTTCTTTAAAGCGATCCATAGGTATTTTAGGCCTTTCCCAAAAAACTTTGTTCCCCAGCTTTATTTCTATTTTTTTTATTTCATCACCTTTTACCTAACTCCTAAGATACCAAAAACTGGTCTGGACAAAATGAGGTGTCTACACCTTTCTTTAACAACTCAATCATTTTCACCGCTCCTAAGATAGATATCTATCTCTAGTTAGCCCTTTTCCTCCTTCAGTCAAGAGATTTCTATGGAAAATGATGCATTTTCTTGCTCAAACTCCCTCCTAAGTAGCTTAACCTCAGAAGGTAGTTCCTCTATTGGGATTTCCACTGTCCCGAAGTTGAGTGGTGGCAATGGATCGTTGACACGATTGAGTCTCCATTCTTTATATCTAGGAGTGATGGGGCTTCCTCTCCAGTATCTTTCCATATAGTGGACCTTCTTCAAATCTTGGAAAGCTGACTGAACTTTTGCTTTATAATTGGGTTCTCTGTATTCAAAATTCCAATGTCCTAAGTCTTCGAAAAACAAGATAAATTGCTAGCATTGGAATGACGCAATACCAATAGAGGACATAACTAATATTTCCCCATAATCCTAGGAGTGGTATACAAGTGTAGTCTCCACATATGTACACTAATCGACTGAGGAAACACCCATGGGGCTCTCCACATGATTTCTTCCTCTTTAACGTTTCGTAATTCCTCAACCCAATGCTTTTCTGTCTTATCTTGATGACATTCCTCCTTTAATACTATGGAAAGAGGGCTAAACTTGATGAAGAAATTTCATCTGGTTCTTTCCTCCCTAACATAGAGATGACCTAAGAGCTATATTTGGAGCAATGGGGCACACCCAATAAACCTTCATGTTCTCATTCTTTTACAAAAACTGAGGGTGCGAATGGTTTTGATAATAATGGTGGAAGCAAGGTTGATGTCGATTGCCAAAGCGTGACATCTTTAACTTTCTCTTAGTCAAAAAGATTTACCATGGCCTCTTTCAAGCTGGCCCAAGAGATGCATTCACTGCTCCTTTTTACTTTGACGTGACTATCGACCCATGCCTCTGTGGCTTTAAGAATTTGCTTCAACCTTTTCTTAAACGGAGGAGGCGGTAACACTTTATAGTAAATCCGGTAATACTCTACCCTTTTATGTTGAGTAGAGCTGTGTATTCATTAATGGTAAGGACTAAATCTTATTGATTGAAGGTGAAACATCAGTAGGCCAGATTTCAGAACTGTGTCACTGCTTGCAATAAACCATCATCCAACTGAACTCAAAGTCAGAGAGCTATATCCCCGTACTTTTTAGTGAAGGCTTCTTTCTTATTGTTATCCCAACTATCCTAAATGTGCTTCAATTCTCGATAGTCATTCTAATGAAAATCAATCATAACTTCTTTATGCATTTTTAAGACATAGTCAGGCTTTAGGATGTCCTTGTCTAGACATTGGCGACCTTCTCACCATATTCTGACATTTTCAAATGACTCAATAATGGAGATAAGCTATAGATCCATAAATAATGCCCCTTGCTGAACATCGAACCAGAACAATTGTCCCAAAATAATGATAGTCATGATAAGATGATGCATACACCAAAACATAAATGAAGGGAAAATAAGTTAGTGGAACATATAAGAGATAAAGGTAAAGAAATAAAGAATTTAAGAACATCAGAATGAAATATTCGTAACATGTCTCAATCAAGGTGGTGAAACGAGAAACGGGTAGCAATTCAACAAGTCAGGATGCAATCTGCCCTTTATAAGGTGGTGCAGTATTTTATTTTGATGGAAAAAATAACTGACCAGTAGTAATATTTGTTTATCACCACTAGTGCGGTTGCGCGTTAAGCCGTGACTCGGATAACATAACTGCTTACGGCATAAGACATTTTGAATGATGGTTTTTGCTCACCATCACTTATTTAGACAAAAATTAGCCGTTGTTCGGGCAACATGATGGCATGCCTTTATAAATGGTAAAAATATAGATACGGGTGACAATTATATACTCATTGTCACCTACATAATTATGGTAATTAAGAGTAAAGGTTAAGAATGTTTCCTCAAGTGACCCTATTCTTTGGGTATTCTAGTAGCGTTTCGGTATGGTTTGACATGGTTGAGCTCATATGGCTCACTATATGAGGTTTAGATTGATGCCTAAATAGGTGTCCGAATTGCTCCTCCGTCTGATAAGGATAGTCGAGGCACCCCGATCCAAAACCCAATGTGGGTTTGGCAAAAAGGGTTTGATCTAATGGATGCATTTCCTTATGCAAATGCAGAGGGCTACTCATGAGAGACATAGGTAATTTACATTCAAGAAGTTATTGCCATGCCTATGCGGAGGGTTACTCATGAGAGACATAGGTAATTTACATTCGAGAAGTTATTATCATGCCTATGCAAAGGGTTATTCACAAAGGCAGATAGCTTATTTCCTCCTAATGATTAGGTTATAAACACACCATGGAGTTTGGCAGGACTCTAATGCTTATGCAAGTGCATGGTGTGTGACAAGAAAATGACCAAACCTTTTTACTTACTCTTATATTACCGCTTTTATTAAACTGAAGATTATTCAAAAATAAGACAATCCTGACAATCATGCCAAACAAAAGATTAGTTGACAAAATGAAAAAAGGGTCATAGTTAAATAATGACCGAAGATCGAAGGAACCAAGAACCTAGTAAGACATGGCTAGTTATTGGCCTAACTCTCTATAATATCCCCAAATAAGTTGCCAATCTATCGCAATGTGCCCCAGGGTAGATCTTTATAGATCTATGGGTGCATACGACTTAAAATATTTTTCTAACTTGGGAATGTCTTCTTAACTGAGACTTTTCCTTCATGACGTGATGAGAATGAAAAAGTATAGATTCTCGAGTTATGACACAGTGAGGGGGACCATAAGACAAATCGCTTATCTTATTAGTCTTGGATGATCATCACGAAATAGCCAACGCTTGGAGTTGCCACTGATCATTTCAGGCAGGCATGACCGGATGCCTATTGAAACCTATGTTTTAAGTTATGAAACTCAAAACATCGATCCCATGGTCTACGTAGCACAAAGATTCATCATATGGGTTTAGGAGTTGGTTACGCACGATGAGGTATAAACCTCTTCGCGATGCCTAAAATCGGTATCTTACTAGCGATGTCTTATCTCAGTTTCGATTCTTTCAATTTTAACTTGCCATTATTTTGATATAACCCTTTTTTAATGCATGAATTTTATAGAAATACAAATCAAAGTTTTGATGAAAAGATTTAATCTCATATACGCCTCGGATAGATGGGGAAAATAGAAATTTACAATAAAAATGACCTCTAAATTTTACTTTGAAAATGGAATGTTCCACTTTGGGCACTAGAGAGATACCCACATAGAAAATTAACTTTAATTTTATTTGAAATGATTGGAAAACATGAATGCAAACAATCATCACAAAGAAATCACGTTAGCAAAACAACAAATGGAGTAACATAACATGGATCATTCAATGCAATGATAAAGAAAAGGGATGGACTATTGGACTTTATCTCTCAATTGGCATCGATTATCTGGAAATAGTTGAATCGATAATTTTTAAAATGCCTTTGGGTTTCTTAATTGAATGACGTTTGTTTGACACATTCATGGAAATCCAAGAAGGAGAAAAATTAAATTATAGTTGAAAGACATGGTTGGAGTATCCCCTTAGAAAGATAGGGTTGGAGTATCCCTGTGGATAACGAATAATTTTGATAAAGGAAGATTTTTTTAGATCTTGAAAAATTTGAAGAGCAGGGTTAGAGTGTCCCCTTGGATGGTCGGGGTTGGAGCATCCCAAAAGTGACATGTCTGACACTCTTTAGAGAAGTCGATTTGCAAAAATTAAGTTGGCAAAAATTTGTGATTTAGAAAATGAGTGAGTATTTGGATGATTTTTAGCAAAAAAAAGTTGTTGTGAATGAGGATGGTAAAGATGTAAAATATGTTCATGCCTTGATACAAGCTTGTGAGAGGTCAAAGCATGTTGTCGAGTCTGATCAGGTTGATATGGAGACATTCGAATGTCTTGAGATGAAATTCAGGAAAACAACTTAATTTTGACCATGATCGAGAATAGGGGACAACATCGCGCGAGCCCACTTTTTGAATTTCTTCTTGATTGGTTTAAAGGGTTTAGAGGATGGACAAGATATCGTCAAAAAGGTAACTTGACAGTCAATCTAAAAATATTCCTAGTATCCTAAAAAATCACTTTTCAGGGAAATAAATTTTCAAATTTGGATAAATTTTGCTACTGGCAGAGCATACGAAGGACAAGGTATGTCAAAATTTGAAAAATCATTTTAGACTCATTTGGTATCAAAAAATTGCAAATAATACCTTTCAAAAAAAGGAATTTCATAAAATTTTTAGGAAAAATGCTAGATGGATTTGGTAAAATCGTTTAGTGGGCCTAAAAGGCCCAACCAAAATGCACTATGTTAATTCTAGGGATTCTAAATAGTCTAGGTTTGAAAAATCATAACTCTTTCATCCGGGCTGATCCGGCGATAAACAAGACCTCGTTTAAAGATATTTTGGCACACTTTCAGAGAAAAATATTATAAAATTCACAAAAAATCATTTGAGATTTTAAAGTGATTTTTCAATTTGTAATAGAGATGCTACCAGCAGGGGACAAAGTAAAGTAGGGGATTTTTTTTCTTTGTGTTTTTGGGTCCAAACTCAGGTCATTGACATTTGAACATCCATGACTGAAGGGAAAAAGTGGCATAAGCATCATGAACTCGTTTTGCACTGCCCCAGAGTATTTTGGGATGATGAAATAGCCCGTTGATCATACCACTCAAGGTTTTGACTAAAAAACAAGGCACAAACATTTTGAGAACAAGTGTAAGGCCATTTTTGTTAAAAAATCAGAAGATTTAAGCTCATTTAACCAAGATTCCAGATCTGGAAAACTTAATTTTTCCCAAGATATTTTACTAACGTTAAGGAAAATGCTAAGTTCATGCTAATCCTCACTAGTTAAGGTTAACATGCTTGGCTTGGGGAGGTTTTGAAACTCAATTTTTGATAGCCATCAAACATGCCTTTAGACAAGACAACAAACATACAAGGGGATGGCATATAACTTGAATGGGGATGCTGACTTTACCAATGGTCTTGACAAAGAAAGTGTTATGCATTTTGACAAGAAAATGTTATGGATGCTGAAAATGATAATGATTCATGACAAATTGCAAGTTACTGCATAAATATGCTTGAAATATGTTAGGCTAAGGATTCATACATGGACTAATCATAACAAATATCATGGATATGGCATAAAATGCATGAGCAAGAACTATCAAAATAATGAGGATGAAATGAGGCATTTTGCATATCAAAGGGGCATTAAGGCATCCAAATCCTAAACTACCATATCCAAAAGCCACAATAATGCATGAGAATCTTAAAAGGGTGATGGAAACATGGAAAGCTCACTATAATGATGAAGATGTTGAAAAGTAGAAAATGAAAGTGATAAAGTAGGAAGTTTTACCAACAAAACTTTAATTTTTGGCCAAACAGTTAGAGTAACAGAGATGGTTTGAATTTCCCTCTCTTCCTTGTTGTTAATAAGCAAGAAATACAGAGAAACAATGAGGTTTTGGTTTTCGTATGGATGAAGGTGATTTTCAGAATATGTAGTGGTTGAGAGTGAGTGTTTTGGGGCCGTTTTTGGGTGCTGAGTGAAGAGCTATGGGATTTGGTTTTCTTGATGTGTGAATGTGTTTTGGAAGCTAAAAAAGAGCTAGAATCTAAAGCCCTCTCAGCTGAGATATAAGTAGTTTATTTATACCAGTATTTTAGAGCCAAATTGGAGGTGATTTTGCTCATTTCTCAAGGAGACAAAGTGATGTCAGCTTGGTGGCTATAGAGTGGTTGTAGGGAGCAACTTACTGCCAATGTGATGGACATAGGGTGGCTGGTTTAAATCTTGAAATGATTTTTCAGCAAATAGGGTGGCTGATGGTGATCTTGGCCAACAAACTAGGGAGGGTGATCATGTTTTGATTAATTCAAAAGTCCAAATTCATAATCTGACATAGGTTTTGATCTTTTTTTATGCATAGAAATGAGTTAAAATTAAGTTTTTAATCGATGGTGGAAGAGTAAAAAATGCTCAAACCATGGAAAATGGCTTGTATTTATCATACATTGCAGAATGTATCGATACATTTGGTCCAAAAATCTCTAGTGTATTGATACAATGAACATTGTATCGATACAATGATCGTATTGATACAATGATCACTGTATCGATGTAATGAACCGTTGTATCACTTATCGATATAATGAATCCTTGTATCGTTACATGTTGCTATGTATCGATGCATTTCTTTACAGAATGCATGTTATGGTCTTAGTGTGGCCTAGTATCAATACATGAGCCCTTGTATCGATACATTTACATGTTGTATCGATACAAATTAGGACATTTCAAATTTTTGGATTGTTAGAGCATTGTATCGATACATGACAACCATGTATCGATGCATTCAAGCAAAATTATGAATTTTCTCATATATTTTGTCCTCGGATGCCTTGAACTATGTTCATGCCCCAAATTGCTAAAAACTAGCCTGGACAAAATAAAGTGTCTACATCTATTTGCTTAAAACATTAATTATCATCTAGCAGAAATATTAGCATGGTTTAAAAGACTATTTGACAAAGGTATGAATGAAAATATGTACATGTATTGCAACAAAGAAAAGAGATACAACATTGATTATTTTAAGCATGATGATAAAGTACAAAAGAGGTTTGGATATTACTTAGATAAACGAGATCTCCCATTCAGTTTTTCAAAATTTTCTTCTAAATCAAAAGTTTCATTCATGAAGATCCATCTCTTGAAGATCCCTTTGATCATACTATGCCTCTTTCAGACTTAATCTTCTGGTAAATTATGCTTTTTCCATTCCTTTCAAATGCTTAAGCTGTCGCTTTGAGCCTTCAGCTTAAAGTCTCCCCTTATACCACCTTTGATCAAATACCTTTTTCGAGTTTTCATTTGATTTTTTTATTTTTTTTCTTTTTTTTAAATGGATACCTTTTCAAGTTTTTATCCATTTTTTGTTTTTTTTAAACCAATGCCTTTATGGGTTTTTATCCATTTTTTTCTTTTCTCTCTCTCTCTCTCTCTTTTTAGGCATAATATTTTTTTACATATTTGAATTAATGAGGTTTGGTAGAATTCCTCAAGCTATATCGGCCAATACCAATGCTCCTTTTAAAAATATCTTCTAGACAACATAATGCCCTTCCTAATTGGGTGCCCATTTGCCCTGAGGATCATTTTGTCTTGGCAGGATTATTCTCAGTACCAATTTTTCTTCATGGAATTTCTTGGGATGAATTTTCTTATCATGCACTCACATCATTCTTTTTTGGTTAGTCTACCTATGTTGAATAGCTTTTAGCTTTTTTTCTTTAATGCAATTCAGTTGCTTATAATGATTTCAAACCTATTTAGCTTCTTCCAACTTGGTTTCCATTAAAACTCGGAGTGAAGGGATCTCCACTTCAATTGGCAAGACAGCCTATATACCATAGACTAATGAATAAGGTGCTGCTCCAGTTGAATTTTAGACTGAAGTACTATAAGCCAAAAAGGTAAAGGGGAGATTCTCATGCCAATCTTTGTAGGTTTCATGATTTGCTTCACCATTTTGTGTCTATTCGCATAGATGCTGCAAATCCTATCATGCACTTCTTACAATATCTTTTATGCCTCGAGAGCATCAACACACGCTATTAACACTTGATCATAACTCTTCTTGTAAAAAAATCTCTCCATCCAAAACAAAAATCATCACCAGCCTCTTTAAAGTTCTTTTATCAGTCTCAGAGGCATTTTGACATTGCAACAGTATGTAGGAGACTTGTATATACTCATTTGAATTGGTGTTACCTTTTGCCCCTCATTTACTTTAAACATTGAAGCCAATGTGGCTAAAGCATTATCCATTTGATTATCGTCTCGAGTCAGATGAATAAATTCTAGCTTCTCAAACTTTTCAAGCAATTCTAGAACTAGCTTCCTATATTATTGCATCCTTGAATCTGGAGTTTCCCATTCCCTGGCAATTAATAAATCACCAAGGTCAAGTCCCCATATACTTTCAATAATAGAGCTTTTCTCTCAACAACTGCCCAAAATCCCATAACACATGCTTCATATTCTACTACATTGTTTGTACAATCAAAGTCCAGTCAAGCAATGCAAGGGTAATAGTATCTTTCTGGAGATATCAAGATCACCCCAATTCTATGGCCTAAAGTATTTTATGCTCCATCAAAATACATTTTCCATGTTAATTCCTTCAATGGCTTTCTTTTTTCTTCCACCAAAATATTCATTAGATCTTCATTAGGAAAGTCAAAATTCAATGGCTGATAATCATCGAGAGCCTGGCTTGCTAGGAATTCAAGAACAACACTCTCTTCAGTTGCCTTCTGACTCACATAAACCATATCATATTCTGATAGCAACACGTACCATCTAGTTATCTTTCCTGACAAAGTTCTTGCTTTGAACAGATATTTGATCAGGTCTATTTTAGTGATCAGCCAAGTGATATGATACAACATGTATTGTCAGAGCCTTTTTGCAGCTCAAACTAGGACATAACATATCTTTTCTATTTAAGAACAATTTATCTCATAGTCAAGAAATTTCTTGCTGAGGTAATAAATAGCCCGCTCTTTCTTTCCTGTCTTATCTTGCTAACTTAGTGCACAACCCATAGACCTTTCAAACATAACCTATAGACCTTTAATCTTATCTTCAATCCCTTTTTTCACTCATAATGAAGCCTAATAACTTTCCTGACCTTGCACCAAAAGTGTATTTTATCGAATTCAACTTCAACTGGTACTTTCCTAGTCTTTTGAACAACTTTCATAAATTGGCAATGTGTCCTTTCTCCTGAGGCAACTTGGCAATCATATCATCCACATATACTTCTATCTTTTTATGCATCATATTATGGAATAGCGTAACCATTGCTCTCTGATAAGTTGCCCTTGTATTTTTTAGTCTAAACAACATCACATTATAATAAAAAGTTCCCCACATTGTGACAAAGGTTGTCTTTTCCATGTCCTCTAGTGTCATTTTTATCTGGTTATACCATGAAAATCCATCCATGAAAGAAAACAAGCAATTCTTCATAGTATTATCAACCAAAATATCTATATGAGCAAAAGAAAAATTATCCTTTAGACTCACCTGATTTAGGTCCCGATAGTCTACACACATTCTAACTTTACTATCCTTTTTGGGAACTGGGACAATATTTATGACCCATTATGGGTATTTTATTGTTCCAAGAAATCCAACCTTGAATTGTTTATTTACCTCTTTTTTTTATTTTTAGAATCATTTCTAGTTTCATTCTTTTCAGTTTTTGCTGAACCGGTTTGTATTCTGGTTTTAGAGGTAATTTATGCACTATGATTTTCGTATCTAACCTGACATGTCTTGGTAGGACCAGGCAAGAACATCTCAAAATTCCTGAAGCAAACTTATAAATTCTTCCCTAGTGATGGACATCAGAGTAATTCCTATCCTGACTTTTTTTCTACCATCCTCATCATCCCCTAAATTTATCAACCCGTGGATTTTTCATAGGGCATTATTTGTTCATCCTCATGCTCAATTATTATTTGCAAATCAGGTGGCAAAGTATGGTCATCATCATATTCTTTGAAAATGACCTCATTCAAGCAAACAGTCTGTTCAAAATCAACCTTTGATTCATGTTTGGGACCATCCATTTTTCCATG
>JAQSVH010030715.1:0-10561 GCA_029448705.1 Adansonia digitata | reverse complement strand
ATATCTTTGTATTTACTTTTGATATGATCCTTAGGCCTTCTTTGACATCCTAAAAATACCTTTTTCGCCGGGCGACAACGATCATTGCCCCCTCTTACGTTTATACTCCAGATTATTAAAAATTAGCCCGGACAAAATAAGGTGTCTACAATAATGCCTGCAGGTTGGTGTGGAACTATGTCTTGCTAATGAAGTAATAGACAATGCCATGCCCGATAGTGTGTTCTTAGCAAGATATATTAATTTACCAAATATACTTAAGATATGGTACTTTAAGACCAATAATTTCTTCATTATCTTTTCGAGGACCAAAAAAAAGGTCCCTTTTATATCAAGTGATTAAACAACCATTATGCATTTAACAAATGTGCTTTATATTAAATTTCTTCAATATTTTCTCCGTATAGTTGATTGATGAACAAAGTTCACATCTATCAAATGCTTAATCTGTATGCGAAGACAAACTTTTTTTTCCCAAATCTTTCATCTCTAATTCTTATAGTTAAACTACTACTTTTAGGAGCTCATCAAGATTTTTTATAGTGATGAAATACAAATTTTGCTTTCTTAATAAAAATATATGGGTAAATTGGATTTTAACATATCTTACCTTGAAGACATATGTACCGAGATGATTGAACCGTATTCATCCAAATTGTTTTAATCCATACAAAATCTCTATAAGTTTATTTAAAAAAAAAGGGCAAATTGGGTTATTAACGTATCCTATCTTAAAGAGCTATGTACTGAGATGATTGAACCATATTCCTCCAGATTATTTTAATCCATACAAAAATCTTTATAAGTTAATTGAACACATTTCTTAAGGCTTTAAGTTATATGCTTCAGGCATTTTTAATCTTTAAAGGATTTTCATATAGATATCAGTATCATGTGTCGATACAAATAGGCTGTTACAACATCCATGAGACGTATATGAAGTCCTTTAGACATAGCTAGACTTATTAAAAATTTAAGTATAATTACATCAACCACAAGGAAATATGTTTCCTAATAACCAATTCTTTATCTTTACGAAAGACCTTATCCTACAAATCTTGCTTTATGTTTGACAATCTCATTGTTTTCATTATATTTTTGTACGAAAACCCATTCATAACCAACGGGTTTTACATTTTTAGGTGTTTGAACTACAGGTCCAAAAACTTAAACAAATTTAATTCTGTTTGAATTACATCTTTCCATTTCAGCCAATCACTTCCAAGTTGGCATTCTCGAACAAATTTTGGTTCAACATCCTCACTCTGTTTTATTAAATTAGTAGCTACTATATATGCTAATATTTGATGAACGATAATTTCATTTTGATTACACACTTTGTAGTGACATAACATACTGAGATTTCTTCTTTATTTTCAAGTACCTAACATTTTTCTAGTGTTGTATCTTTATCAATATTGGTTTACTTGTTTCTTGTATAGGAATAATCTCTACATGAATATTAAAAGTCCAAAGTTGCCAACATGCTTATTCTATTCATTTTTCTTTCTAAAATTTTTATCCTTGGAACCGATAGGTCTACCACGCATTAGGCATGCACTAGACACATTTGCTAAAGTTTTATTAAAATTTTCTTTCGGAGCATCAATCCAATTTTAATGCAAGTATATATGATTTAGTTACTTTTTTAGCATTAGTAAATGTATCTGGTAATTTATTTGCAACATTTTACAAAAAGTACTTTTCTAAACTTTCAATTTACATTGATTTGTATGATGACTCAAAATGAGACATAGATGATATATTCCATTAGGCCCTAATCTTGAGAACATTGTTTCATAAAATTGACAATTAGCAAAACATGTTGTTAAGACATTTCCTATCAATAGTTCAAGGTATTTTATAATCGATGAAAATTCAAATCTAACACAAATTGCCAATGTTCTTTGTGAACGCATTTGTGAGTAATGATAGAGCTATTGGATCTTATATTTCACAACAAAAATGTCTTAAATAGGGTATATGTGGTTCTCAGTCAGAAACTAATTGTATATAGCAAGCAATTGTATAAGTAAACATATTATCAACAGCAGCTTTATTTATTTCTCAAATATTTTCAAATTTTAATAACTTCTCATAATTTTTTGTACTATAAGTACTTATAGGATTGTTTGACTAGGAATATGAAGTTATTGATCTATATTACTTTTGACCTCTTCTGGAAAGTCATTTTAAAGTATTTTTAGTCTTTTTCTTTGAAGGAACAAAATCCTTTAAAGCAATAGGTCAACCACGCTTCTAACTTACTACAAATTTGCTGGCTGCCATATCCACAAGATGTCCTTTACGGACAATTAAGTGGTGCAAGAATATCTACAGTGGGTACATTTGATTTAGTGACCTATTGATGTCTGTAAAAATATCTGGCAATTGTTTTGTGGCATTCTACAAATGAATTATTTTTTTAACTTCAAGTTCATATTAATTTGTGCGTGTATCAAAATTGGACAATGTTGGTGTATTTTAACGAATTTCTTGTGCTTTTTTAAAGGAAAATTGATTCATCAAATAGATAATCTAAAAATCTCGCTTTAAGAAATCATGTGCCAAAGGTTAAAGATATTTAATGATACATGAAAAGTCAAAAAGTTAATTTAACTTGAGCACAAGAAGATCACAAGTAATCTTAAGGCAAAAGAATTTTTTAATCTTTTAATTAGCATCCATGTATATTTTCAATGACATCATGGTTAAATATTGATAGCTAAGATGATCATGCTAAAATATAGAACTTTAAGGATCTGAGCACTTTTGATGCATAAAATTTGATTCAACCATTCTTATCTTTGTGAAACATAAGTGAGATAAGACACTTGAAAGTTTTCTTGTCAGTGTAAGCCGTACAAGCCAATTGTTTTAGCTTGTAATATGCTACTGTTTAGAAATTTTATGTTTTACACATTAAATTTTTTTAATGTTAATAAGATATTTCTTTATCCATGAGAAATTATTTAATAGTTGCTATTTACATCTTATGTAGATAAAGCCAATGAAACACATTGGCCTCGCAAAGGAATTGTAATTAGTTACAATTATGAGATCCTTATGTATCAAAGCTATTTTTCTAAAAAAGTTTTAAAACTTTAAGGATCTGAGCACTTTTGATGAATAAAATTTGATTTAACCATTCTTATCTTTGTGAAACATAAGCCAGATAAAAAACTTGAAAATTTTTCTTGTCAGTGTAAGCCCTACAAGCCAATTGTTTTAGCTTGTAATATGCTACTGTTTAGAAATTTTATGTTTTACACATTAAATTTTTTTAATATTAATAAGATATTTCTTTATCCATGAGAAATTATTTAATAGTTGCTATTTACATCTTATGTATACAAAGCCAATGAAACACATTGGCCTTGCAAAGGAATTGTAACGAGTTACAATTATGAGATCCTTATGCATCAAAGCCTTTTTCTAAAAAAGTTTTAAGTCATTGTATTTTCAAGAAAAGGAATTGATAATGCGCAAAGACTGGTATATGCTAAGTCTTACTCATTTTATGTATGTAACTAATTTCATAAATTGAAGTATAGAGACACTTGAGGAAAGCATATTGGTGTTTGTTATGTGGAACAAGTTCACTGAACATGACCTACTATAAGAGTTCTATTTGGTATTTCGTTCAAGTGTCTATAGAAATACTTTCATATGTCAATAGGAAAGTCAAGACTCATGGTTATCGAAATAGGCATAAAATATTTAATTAAATTAAACATACACAAAGGAAAGTAAATAGAGCAATACCTGGATTTCTTTATGATCTTAGGTTCAGATATACATATGATCGATTTCAGTAGTTTAAAATGAAGATCTAATAGAGATCTTACCTAAAGACCCATAACTCTGAGTATGTCGATCCTTGTACTATCATTGCTATAGCTTGGTTACTTCGATCTCTTTTTGAGGCCACAAGTAACATAAGCATCCTGCCTCTAACGGTGTTCTACATAGATGGCTGTTAGAAAATTCATAATGATCCAGTGAGTCTTCAATGCTAGCTTGAAGGCTTCAAATGACTTAACCAAAAGTAGGAAGCAACTACTCTCTCACACACACAACCAAAAGTAGGAAGCAACTACTCTCTTACACACACAACCAAGAACAGTTATGAGAAGTCACAAGTATGTGAGATACCATTGTAAAAAGGCCGTAAGGACTGGCAATTATGGTTTCTTGCCTTCTATTACCATTGTCTACACTTAAAAGTGCTAGATACAGGTTTTATTATCTTTCTCAGGATCAAGAACAACTTTAGACCACAAAAGGAGCAAAATAACACACCACTTGTATAGGGAGAGTAAGATTGCATTAACTAGCCTTAAAGATTCTATGAGGATGGCACCTAGGGCTTTTCTAATAGACAAAAGTTTATCATTCACCCAAAAAATTTTATAGATATACATATAAAAGTAGGTTAGGCTAACTAACAGGTCAATCAAGCCTAATAGTACCAAACCTAATGGTAGACATCTTAGGTGGTGCTTTCATAGGGATCCAGGTGAAATTCTTTTACCTAGTCCATTTAAGGTTGGGCCAAAGCATTTACTATTTAATATCTTAGCCTAATCCAATGCCAATAGGGCCTACCAATGTTGCACCTAACACATGTCAAGTCCAAATAGGTTTTGTTCAAAACAAGCTTTAGGGCCAACCCTTATTTATATACAAGAATATTTAATTATCAATTAAATTTCTCACTTAAGTAAAATCTCCCCCTTAAAGTGTTACCTTTCTTGAAATGCTGCTTCTTAATTGGTCCTCGCTAGAAATAATTATCCGACCTAAAACCAATATGTCTTTATTTAAATTCCTATTATTAAACTCAATTTCGATAAGACATTCTTATCTTCACTGCCATATTAAGGCATCTTTTATTGAATTTCATAAATCTAATTTATGCTTTTAATAATGCTTAATTAAACTAATTCAATTAAGTCATCCATATTTTACCTTTCATTTAATTATGTCATACTTAATTAAATCTTAGATTTAATCCAACAGATCATCTTTTTTGTATGTGACACATTTGGTTTGAAAAATGTTGGCAATGAATATAATTAATATCATTCAATACATTCACATATCAAGTGCAGGATTTAGCAACGTATCCTTACTACCAAAATGTTGAATAGTCAATATGGCTTTGGAGAAACTTTTTAGTGACTAGCCTTATAGTGTAATTTAGTCATTTCACCCAATATCCTAGAAAAACCATAAGCATTGTATGGTGTCTACTCATATACCAATCCATATTAGCTCCTGCAGCATATAGTTAACCTTATGAATTTTGAGAAACCATTTATCCTAAATTCATTATGCGTTGGCCAACAATTTTATCAAGTTAATTAATGTAAAAAACAAATGTAATGTCTCTAATGTCACTTAGAGTGGTGAATCCTCTCTAGATCATTCATCCACCTTTATATGCTTTCTGTCATACCTAAAACCACCTTACCGTAGGCATCAATCTATTATATACCTGTTTGTGATAATCTCTAAGGATGACATTCCCTATAAATGATGACCTAGTATCACAAGTCAAAGAACTAGTTACAAAACTGGCATGTGAGGACATTTTTATAGACACTTGAGTGACAATACCAAATGAAGCTCTTACATAGGCCATGTTCAATGAACTTGTTACCATAAAACAAGCAACCATATGCCATCCCAAGTATCCTATGTACTTCAACCTATGAAATTAATTGCTTACTTCACAAGTAAGAAGGCATAACACATGCTAGTCTTTGAGTATTGTTAATGCCCATTTTGGCAATAAAATTACTAGGAAATGTTTTAGGAACATGACTTTAATGCATAGAGATCTCATAATTGTAACTTACTACAGTTTCTTTGCAAGGCCAAATGTGTTCCATAGGTTTCATTTAATAGTGGTTCATGATTATTAATCATATTACTAACTTAAAGGAAAACCTTATATCACTTGATTAAGTGATAGGTTTGCATTAATTAATATATGCCTCATCCAAGTCACTAGGGCATGTACTGACAAGGTCACATTCTATGTGAATTCTCATGCTTAGAGATAATCATGAATGGGTCCAAAATAAATAGATGCCAAAAGAAGGGTGGTTTTGGGTATGTCATCGAGCAATTAAAGATGGATAACTAGTCTGGAGAGGATTCATCACCCCAAGTGATATGAAGGGACATATCTCACTATACCTAGCTTATCTTAACTTAAAGTTCGTGGCCAAGGTAATACTATTATAGAGTTAATACATAAAGGTTGTAAGGCTAGTAAAGAAAGGGTTAAAGATAGACACTCCACCATGCTTTTGCCTTTTCTAAGATATATGATAAAATGATTGTATTACATTGAGATACTTGACACTAAAGGGCTTGTCAAAACCAACTTGACACTCCCTACATATCAGGTGGCTATGTTGCATTACTAGATGCTAATCTTAGTTTATAAATATAAATATTCTTAACTGAATAATTTATATTTGTTGCTGATATTATGAGGGCCTAATAGGTCTCACATATAAGGGTTATAACTAGAAATTAAAAAGAAACTTAGCTTATTTACCTAGTAAAATTACAAGTTACTTATGCCAAATTTAAATTGTTCAAAAAGCACCAGACTTAAGTGCAAATAGTTAAAAAGTTGGAAAACACTTTTTCTAAGCATTTAAACCTTGTTTTGCCATCCTTTGGTATTCATGGATAGCCTTCTATAATGTTTAGTTTGCTCTAAAAGGTGATTTTCGATTTCATCCACTCTCTAAGGGCGAATTGCAATTTTATCACACTCAAAGAAATTTGTTTCTCCATGATTCGATTTTGAATAGAAAGAGATCACTAAAGGAAGTCTTGTGAAACCTAAGTTGCTAGCATGGCTCCCTGCAAAACAATTTTTTTCCTTTTTTAATGTTTTTTGAGTTATTTATGTGGATAACTATTAGATGCTAAATGATTGGACAGCTTTGATTTGCAACAACTAGGCTCAATGTAAAAGAACAAGCAAGCATGGAATTTCTGTCATAGGAGTATGCCAATCCTAGTTGAGGTATGAGAATTTTTAGATCCATTTTATATGTTCTTGTTTTAAAAGATCAACAAAAAAAACATGCAAGGCGATCGAATTTAGGGAGTCATAACTTTATTTGATTTTGCGTTATCCGCTACACCTATTAGAATAATTTTTGTAATTTGAACTAAGCCTTCCTTCATCTGTAATATGAACTTTTGCTCCAAAATTATAGAGGTTATGTAAAGATATGTCACATCTCCCTCATTTTTAATTCGACATTACACTCATTGCGACTATATCATTAAATCTTAGTGGATTTCGTTAGGATCTATGAGAATATAACACATTATCAATACATAATTTTGTTCAATTTGGAAACATAATATAGACTCCTCCATAGCCTTCTATTACATTTAGAAAACTAGATATTGTATTAACATTAATTTTGGCTAATATTAATTGCAAGAAAAATTTTCTATCACAAAGAATTGCGTATGTTGTATCCTTGCCTATTAAACATTCATTCCTCACGATATCAAGTTTATTTTGCATTATCGAGGAACACAAAAGTATAATCTTAAGAATTGGAAAGATATAATAAATAGGAAATATGCAAGGCATTATTAGTCATATTATAGTAAAGTTTCATAACTTTTAAAATAACATGCATAAAGATATTATATTAGTATACATTTTCATCCTTAATCAAATGATTACTTTTGCCACTAGGGTCCTAAAAAAATCAAAAACATCAAAATCGACATTTAAAGGAGATTCATTGCCATAAGTATGGTCAACAGATTCAAACAAATTCATATTAGTATTTTTTTTTCTTTTAGTATTACCATATAAAAATTAGTTGGATATTTTTAAGTGCGAGATATTCAAGATCAATGACCTATAGCATATACTATTATTGTTTTGCTTTCTGTTAATCTTCTCAGGATTTTCTTCATATTTGCTAAAGTTTTTTTTTTAAATTTTTATTTTTAGCACCTTTGCTTTTAGAATTTGAAAGAGAATAAACCAATGTAATCAGTACTGTATCAATGAGTGTACTTTTTTGTTCTGATACTAGTACTATCAATATTGATGTGTTTCAACATAATATTTCGGGTTTACCCTATTTTTCAAGTACTTTATATATATATATATTTATAGCATACTTTCAAGTTTTTTAATAAGATATATATCATATAGAAATGCAAAATGTACCTGTGTTATATATGTATATATATATGCAATTGTATATTTTAAATTATAAATATTTAATATTCAAAATTTTTAAACATCAAATAAATAGTATAAATATATTTAAAAATATAATAAATTATTATTGTTTATGTTCAATAACCTAATTTAATGTATATAATTTATTTTTAAATGTAATTATGAAAAAATAAAAATGTCCACTGGACAAAAAAATAAAGATTAGTTTTAAAAAATTGAATAAGTGAAATTCTTTAAAATATATATAAAATCAAAATCTTGTACCAACTATGTGGCCAGTACACATAAGTATTAACTGGTACAAGCCAGTACAACCAGTGTAGGTTGATAAAAAACTAAAATTATATGCTATTGGTTCTGTTTCCTTTTACCTTAAATTAGTAAGTATTAGTGAATACAATCGGTGCCGATACAATATTACTAACTATGGGAAGAACATAAGTCAAATAATTTTTTCCATGACACCCTTGACTGCAATGGCCTCGTCCTTGACTTTGAGAAATGCCAAATTCACTTTAAGGAATGGTGTTGATCCAGTTGGATAAGATTAGTGGTTTTTTTTTTTATCAAAAGCTCCTAATTTTATGAAGAGAAACTCCGTGCTCATGCTTATTGAAATAAACATAAAATATGTAATTGAAATTAAATATACATAGCAAAATTGAACTAAGAACTAGCTAGATTTCCTCAGGTACATGTGGTTGAATTTAACAGTTTAAAACATAGATATAACAAAGATCTTACTTATTCAGAGACTCATAACTTTTGAGTGTGTCAATCCTTATATTCTCGTTGCCACAGCTTAGTTACTTTGATCTCTTTTTGAGGCCACAAGCAGCTTAAGCATCTTCCTCTAATGATAATTCACATAGATGTCTATTGGAGACTTCATGAGGTCCGATGGTTCTTCGATGCTAGCCAGAAGGCTTATAAAGCCTTGACCAAAAGGTAGGATCTCATACACCTAAGAATAGATCTAGGAAGCCTAGGGGAAGTTGCATGTATATGAAATAATGTTGAAAGAAAGTCTTATGTATGTGGCAAAGGCAATATTTTGCCTTTTATGGGTGACGACTACTCTCTCTCATTCTAAAAACAAGTTTTCTCACTTTTTCCAGATCAAGAATGAATCTAGATCATCAAACATGAAAATGGCACATAAAGCTTTAAAAAGAGCTAGGTTTTGCGAACCTGGCTTAAACATTTAGGGAGAATCGTGCCTAGAGCTTTTTGATAGCCATAAAATATAAATGAATACTTGTGCAACTAAAATTAGGTTAGGCTTAACTAATGGGTCAACTGAGCTCATTCCTACTAAACCCAATGGGTGGCATTAATTTTGGTGTTTTTATGAAGATCCAAGTAAAACTCTTTTACCTAATCCATTTAGGATTAGGCCCAAGCATTAATTATTTAATATCTTAGCCAACCCAACACCAACATGGCCCACCACTATTATAGCTAACTCATATAAAGTCTAAATAGGATTTACTTAAATCTAGGCTCATTTGACTTAATAATTAAGGTTTTTGGGCCAACCCCTATTTAAATGCAAGAACATTTAATTCTCAATTAAATTTTTCACCAAAATAAAACAATTTTACTTCATATAAATATAATTAAATAATTATTTACATGCCTACTATTAGACATAATCTTGATAAAACATTTTTATCTTTATTACTACATTAAGACATCTTTTATTAGTTTCATAAATCTAATTTATATCTGTAATAATACTTAATTGAACTAATTCAATTAAGTCCTCTTCATTACATCTTTTATTTAATTAAGCTGTATTTAATTAAATCCTAGTTTTAATCCAATAGATCATTTTATTGTGTGTGACCCATTAGGTTCCTAACATATTTGGAATGAATATAATAAACCTAATTAATTATATTCATAGATTAAGAGCAAGATCCATAACCCATCATGACCACCAAAATCTCGAAGAAACCTTTCAGTAACTAGCCTTACAGAGTAATTTGATCATTTCACTAAATATCCCAGAAAGACCATAAGTATGTTACAGTGTCTACTAATGTATCAATCCATTTTAGTTCTTGCAGCTTGCGGTTAACCTCATGAATTTATAAAAACAATTTCTCCTAAATTCATCATGCATTGGCTAACAACTTTACCAAGTTAGCCAAAGCTAAGAACAAATAAGATATATCTCTGATGTCACTTGGAGGGTTGAATCCATTATGGATAACTCATCTACTTTGTATGGTTTATTGTCGCAACGTACCCCGGGGTGGATCCTTGCGGATCTATGAGTGCGCACGACTTAAAATATTTTCCTGACTT
>JAQSVH010030695.1:0-10562 GCA_029448705.1 Adansonia digitata | reverse complement strand
CAAACCCTCCCTAGTAAGTAATTGTATGATGGAGCAATGTCTATGACTTGAAAATTGACTTTATAAGTGTGTGGGCTTATCTGAAATAGAATGATAATGTTTCTAGTGACTTCATGGCAAGTCCTATTAAATGCTTGCACTACCATTTGGCTACTTTGATATAAGATGCATCAATAGGAAGTTTGCTCAAAGTGACCATAAACATAACATTAAGAATGAAGCCATTGTTTATGAGAACCTTTAGCAGAATGTGGCCTTTGCAATGTAGGGTGATATGTAGGCTTTGTAGCTACCTCTACCTCAGAGAAAGATTTTGTCATCGATGAATGTGATGTAGTTATTAGCAACGATGTTGCTCACGAGATGATCCAATTTGCCTACTAAGTTGTTCAATGGCACATACGCCTTGTTCAACACTTTTAGAAATGCATTTTAGTGTACTTCTGTGTTGAAAAGTAGAGATAGCATAAAGATTTTGGTCGACTGCTTACTTAGTTGATCGACAATACTATGCTCACTATGCTTGATGAACTTTAGAAATTTAGTGGCTTTTTTCTCGTCCATTATTTCTTTGATCTTTTTGCATTCAGAATCCTTCATCAGAACTTGAAATGATTAACTATCGAGATAGCACTACTCCTATGACTTTCTTGAGCTATGGAAATGTAACATCTACCACTGTGGGTTAATTGACTAACTCCTAACAGGTCAACTACGATGGTTAATTGAGTGCGTTCGCCAATCATCAAGATTCGGGTGATCCTATTTCCAAAGAATGAGTTTGTCATTCTCATATGAGAATGGCACAAAGGCCTTTAAGAACAAACTCATCATAGGCATCAAAGAAATTACCTCAAAGTTTAATTATCCATAGATGATAGAGGATTATCCTCTTTTGTACAATGGTAATGTCATTCCTTCCTTAATCATAGTCCAATTTGGCGAGAGATACTTATTTTTGTCATAGAATTCAATTCTGCCTTCATCTAATTCTCTCAACCATTGCACAAAATTCTTTACATATTTAAAGGATATAGCCATGAATAGTAGGGAAGTCATAAAAATCATCAAGTTCTTTTTTTAACCTTTCAATAATGTTAGATATTTTTGCTTAAATCAAGATTTACCAAACCAAACCTATTGGCATCCTGAACTCTTCTATGCCTTTTTTAAGCTCAGAATCGTCTTTGACACCAATCATGTTCATTGTCAGCTTAACATGGATTGATAGGAGATTTGTAGCAATATTCAACCTTTAATTTATCTTAAATTACAAAACCTTTGAATTAATGAGGCTTTATGCCCTCAACGGGAAAAAAATGCAGTTCTCAATATTGTGCCCTATTGCCCTAGCATAGTAGTTGCAATTGGTGTTAGGGTTATATCATTGATGTTAAAGAGGTTTCTTCTCCTGGACATAAAAGAGAGTGACTAGATACCCTTGGAGCAAAGCTTGATAAAGCTTGTAGGTCATGGGGATAGGATCAAACTATTATCGTTGGTTTGCACCTTGATTGTTTGATGCATTATTGAGACAATTATTGATGTTTTGGTTAGTTTGCAGTTGATTATTTTATGAAGAATTTGATAGAATAGTGAATGATGGGTTATAGGTGGTGGTGTAAACTAGCTAAGGAGGTATCATGACTAGGTTAAAATAGGATTCACCCTAGTAGTAGAGATAGGAACTGCTATTGGCTTGGTTAAGATGAGTTAGCATAGTTTATGGCATTTACCTCTCATTTTTTTCCTTGTGTTAGCAGTGGGCTTTTTACTTGACCTAAAGACTCACTTATGGACATTTTATCATTTTTAATTGCTATATCAATCATCTCATAGGATATAACAAGATCGACGAACTTTTCAATGACATTCCTACTAATTTTTCATAATTTAATGCATGTAGAGTATTGACGAATGTCACGATCATCTCTTTTTTAGTTAGAATGGTAAGAACAAAACTGCCTCTTCTCTTCATCTTTAAGCTTATTGCCTATAACTCTCGATAGGCTTCTTTTCTAGATTCAAAAAAGGAAATCGGTTAAAAGCCTAATCTAACACATACTGGTCTTAATTTAAAAATGCCCAACCAAGTTGGCCCATGAATGAATCTTGACATTATCGAGCTCGATGTACCATTTGGTAGTGACTTTAGTCAAACTATGCTAAAAATAATAGATGGAAAGCTTTTCATCTTTTTTGTACCTGATTATTTTTTTTAGGTGCATCCAAATATGCATGGTCGAGTCAATAGTTCTATTGAACTTCTCAAAATTTAGTACCTTGAACTTTAAAAGAAAGACAAGGTTTAAAACTAGAGATAAAGATTCTACGTTAATGGCTCTAAACTTGTCACTCCCTTGATGGCTTGGAAATGCTTCTCTAATAGCTAATGCTTATTCATTTTATTTATAAATATTGCAAACTTTTGACCTTCTATCTTTTCTTGCTCATCATGGTCTGGGTTATAGGGTTGACTGGGAAAACTCTCGTATTCACCAATTGGAATCTGAAGACAAATTGATTTGTTGCCATAGGGTTTAAATAGATCAATAATGGTACTGTTGAGACTGGTGCTATGTTAAGTTGGTGCTTTTAATCAGTCTTTTCTTGGGTAGCCTTAATACTACCAATAGGGTAAGTTTCTAGGTTAGCCGACTCTTTTCCAATATTGATGGTACTAGCTTGTCCCTTTTTCTTTGAGGGAGGTTGTCATTAATTCCATGAGCTTCATGATTTATTCCTGTGTTTCATCTTGTCAATGAAGCATCTAGTCTTAAGATTTCTTATATATTAATTTGAGTCGTTCTATACAAGGTTGATGATCATTCTCCATGATTTGTTTGTGATAGCGAGTATTGTAATGATGTGAAATAACCACATATGTATTCTCTACTTAGTTTGAGAAGCCATTGCACTTTTATGACCATTCTTGTATTAGACTCTTATGGCATGCATTCATTAATGATTTTTTAAGATGGAAATCATGACCATGAATGATTATTGACATGGATAAATGAATAAAATAATAAAAGAATTAGTTAATTATGCAAATGCAAAAGACAATTAGCTCAAGGATAGCTTCACCAATAACATCTTTCATAAAGCAATAAATAAAGTTTAATTAGACACGATTACATCTAAGAATATCTAACATGACTATATTGCTTAATCACATGTTTTTAAAAAATTAATACTTTCGTTCCTGATCTCTAGTGAGCATGATATCTTGCCTTAAAGACTAAGCCACCTTGATCATGTCATCCGCCTTAGTTTAGGCTGCTTGAATTTGCTCAGTAAAGTAGTGATGGGGCTCTTGATTATTTAAATGCATTTTATTGACTATCGCCAACCACTTTCGTTCTCGTTATTCGAAAGCTCTAACTACGTAATCAATTTAATCTTGACGAGTTTGGAGAGGTTGTTCCAGATTCTGAGCCCTAGGTGTGAAAGTTCCATTCTTAACTTGATTTGCTCTTAAGTTTTGCAACAGAACTTTAAGATGTTTATTCCTTTTTTAATAGAAGGTTACGAAGGTGCGAGCTCCAACAAACTTCTTTTGGATATTGGTGCTCCAGTGCAACACTGAGGTATTAGTGCAGCAATGCCAGCTCAAAAGAAAAAGTGTTTTTACTTTATAAAAAAACCCTAAAAATAAAGAACCCATTCTTAGCCACCCTATTCTTATTCCTTCTCAACACTTTTCACCTTTACTAAAAACACTCATTCATTATAAAAATCACCATAGAAAACACCGAATTACTTAATTTTGTCCCTTATCTCCATGGTTTCTTTTTTTTAGATAGGATTCAAGTCAGCTTTTTACTCTTTAAGTGGATTATGATCTCACTTTGAAAGTTATCCAACACAGTAAGTGAGTTTCATGAATTTTTATAGATTTTTCATTAAATTTACATATAGGTAATTTTTTTAGCTAATGTGATTTTCTATATTACTAATTATGGAAAATTATAAAGATTTTTAGTTTGAGCATTCTTTTATGGTGTTTAGTGTGATTGGTAGTGATTGTCTTAATCAATTTTGTTTCAAATGCTATATCTTGATGATGATGATTGTTGAAATTTGCATAATGGGTGTTGTTGGACATAGAGATTAGTGAGTGATTACTAAGAACTTATTGAGTTGTGATTTGTACTTACATAGAAATTAATTGCTTAAAAAGTTACTTTGGTATTTAAATTTTGCTCATAACTTGATTAATTGTTGGTGTGATCAAGCTTGCCTATTGTTGTGAAAAAAAGTTTTAACATGGCACCAAAAAGGACTAAAATAATTTCTAATGAGAGCTATGTTCAATAAAAATTTGCATCCAAAAAAGGCTTTGTAATAGTTTACTCAAGCAAGGGATACGGAAATCCTGATTACGCAAAGAGGTTTCAATTTAATTCCTAAAAACTACCTAACTATTGAAAATATCGTAACTTCTAGATGATGGGTAAAATTTGTGAACCTCTTAAATTTGTTGTTTTACCTATTATTTGTGAATTTTATTCTAATGCTTGTGAACAAATAGGTAATAAAGTTTACGATAGGTACCAATAAGCAGTAAAGCCATCAATGATTTTTATAATGCACCTAACATTTTTCATGATGAGTATTCATAATTCTTAGAAGGTAACATAGATTTGGAAGAAGTAAAGGACTATCTGCAACCCCAACACACAAGGAAAAACATCCAAAGGTGAACCCATATCCTTTAAATCCAATGCATTGTGTTAGAATGGTAAGATTTTGTTGCATTTTATAACTGCTAATTTACTTTTTAGTAAGCATTTAAGTCCAAAGATAGAGTAATTTTACTTTATTCTATCTTTACTGAGAATTCAATAGACATCAAGAAACTTATCCTTTAAGCGATGATTCATGCGATGCAATCAACAAGAGTGGAATTATGGTTCCCATCCTTGATTACTTCCATGTGTGGCAAAGCAAATGTCTAATGGAAAGAATCTGAAGAACTATTCCACCCAAAGATAGCCTTGATTACAATATGATAAGTAAAATGGGTGGTTAAGAAGTACTTACTCTGCAAATAAATGTTTGTGCTAGTTCTTCAGCTACTCCACTACAGTTGGGTTAACTTCAAGTAAGACCAACAATTAATCAATGTTTGGCTAATTTTGAAGTACAAATGGCTCATCGAATGGAATGTAATCAAGCCATGGAGCAGATGTTAAGTTTTTCAAAAATCTGCTAGGTTTAAACATTGCCAATTGCTCTCAAATGCCTCATCCACCACAACTACCCTACATTGAATAATTTGGCAAGAACAAGAATGAAAAGGAAGGTAATTATGCTTAGACACTTTCTTTTATCACCTCATCCAATGAACGAGGCGTATTCTTGATCTTAACTCTTATTTATTTTTATGCATTGGGGGCAATGTTTCGTTTAAGCTTGGAGGTGTTTAGAATGAGTAGAGTTTGGGGGTAATTTGTATTCAGTTTTCTTGCATTTAATTTTCTTGTATTTAAATCTCTAAATTTTGTAATACATTTTTAGCATGATTTATGATATGGATTGAAATATTTTGTGCTTAATATAATGAGATCCTTATTCAATGTTGAGAACTTAGTTATTGATTTATCTGGATTATTGGGAAAATATAAGCATAATTTAATTTTGTGAATAGATTCTTTTGTTTGTCTTATTGTTAGGATATGATTTTTGAATTTTGAACATTTGATCTCTTGCTTTAATTTGTATTGCTTAAGTGAAGACTGTTTATGTTAATATAAATTACAATTATATTTAGAGGCCTAGAATTTTGTTTGATTCTCTTTTGAGGCGAAATCCTAGACAACACTAAGTTAAAGAGATGATTTAAGCCATTTTTGGATCGTTTGAGTCTTTCTAAGCCTACCTTTATATATTTATCCTTGGTTACCTTATTTGAGCCTAATTGATATATTTTTTCTTTTGATTGCCATATATTTTTATCATAGCCTAATAAGAAAAACCATGATCAACCTTCACTACATAGGCATAAACATGAGATTGTTCAAAAAAAATATTATGAACCATGTTTAAATTGTGTTGTATTGGTGAAGCATAAAAAAAGAAAAAGAAAAAAAATGCACAAAAGTGTGTAAATGAGTGAAATGGCATGAAAAAAAAAAAGAAAATGTCATAAAAAAGAGGTATGTGCTTTACACTTATTGAGAAACGCACAATTAAAAAAAATCTAGATCAATGAAAAGTGTCTATAGGTGAATTAAGCCAAAATATATCCTTTATCCTACATTTACCCTAGCCTTACATTACAAGCTTAATAAAGTCCTAAATAATCTTTGATAAGGTGGTGGTTTACATTAGTGAAAAGAGAGATGAAAAGCAAACATATGAGAATTTAGTATTAATTTGTGATTTACATTAGCATAAATTTATTCAGCTTCCATGCAATTATTTGTAAAAGGATCATTTGCACACATAGTGGAAATCCATTTGAAGCCTTGAGATTTATAATTGAATTGAAGCATGAATTTGAAATATGTTTGTATCTACCTTAAGTTAAGATATTAAGATGATTTTTGAGGAAAATTAAGGCAATCATCATTCAAATACATTCACTTTAATTTGTGTTTTGTTTCATTTAGTTGGTTTTGTTTGATTCTTTTTTTTGGTTTTGCTTGAAGTCTAGAATAATCTTAAGTTTGGGGGTATGATAACTCTATAAAATAAAGTTCTTTAGTCTCATTATGCATATCAAGTTAGCTAGGTCTTAGAGATTTTAATTTAAATTTCATTTATATTTAGAAGTTTTTAATTGAGTTTTATTTTATTTAAATTTTATTTATTTTTAGTAGTTTTTAATTTAGTCTTATTTATTTTTCTTATATTTATATTTTTGTAGGTCAAAACCCTAAGCTATTTTCAGAAGTACAACAACTTAATGAGAAAGAAAAGCGAACTTAATCAAGCAAGGTGGCTCCAAGGTGGAAATTTCCAAAAATACATGCTCAAGTTTCTTGCAGATCAAGTCTCTCCACTTTAGGGTTTTGCTTATAAATAAGTTCTTAGGTTTAGGTTTTAAAGCCATCTTAGATACTTTAGAGCTTTGATTTTTAACAAAGAAGAGGAGCTGTCAAGATTTTGCAAGAAAAGGAAGATTAAAGAAGTTAAAGACCAAGACTTAACAGCTCTTAGTTTTCTTTTTTCCCTTAATCTTTTTATCTCTATGTAATATTTATGATGTCCAACCTTCATTGTTCTGTGTTTTATTTAATCAATATGTGCTAAATTTATTTTTCTAGGATTATAATAGAACTCAACATGTAGTCTAAATTTTTTTCTTTTTTTAATTTAATGATATTTTGAGTTGTTTGTTCAATCTTGTTCTTACTGCTCCTAGTTGATTAGTCACCAATTAGAGTGATTTGGTACCTTAATGAACTTAGAAAAGGGAATTTTGTATTTAAACCTGGATAGAAAGAGATATATTTCATATTCATTTATTAGAATGAATTGATTTGCATGTTAGATAGGAATATACGAGCATGCCATACGTAACTAAATTAGAGTCTAAGCTTAATGAGTTTCTTTTAATTTAATTTGTATAGGAATATAGTAAATTGGTTAACAGAAATATTTTTATAAGACTATCAGAATATATTTATAAATAAATTAGAACTATAGGTTAATAACTCAGTATCGTCGATCAAGTTAAGAGGACAAAATAAATTTAAATAAAGTGTTAAGGGAAATTATGGTTCTAGGTTTTTATCATTGATGAAATAAACCTCATTTAAATTTCTTTGCTATCTAGTTAAATTTAATTTAGTTACGTTAACTTAGTTTAATTTTAATTAGTAATTCTTTAATTATTTGTTTGAATAAGATTAAATTGTGTTAATTTTAGTACTTAGTAGATTTAGTACAAATCCTTGTGGGAACGATACTCTATTCATCACTATATTACTTGTTGCAATATATGTACTTGCATAGTGGAAATTTGACAACAACTTTTGGATATGGAGGTGATCTCGAGTTTATGAACACCAATGCCACTAGCTAGCATGCTAGTAAATAAGAATATATTTCTTTATTAGGGTATGATAGGGGATCAAAATTTTCTCTCTTACGGGGTGTTTGTTGGTTATTAAGGCCTCTTACATTGTTCACATTGCAAAATTAAGCATTCTGAGCGATGTTTTGGACTCAACACAAAGCTTATCATCAGGTTGAAAGCAGTTCAGTAGATTGGTTATGGTATCAGTGGGTAAGGGTTCAAACCTAGATACACCATCTTTGGGAAATATAAACTCAGATACTAGATCTAACTAACCTTAGCTAGACCTTCGGTGATAGTATTCATTTCATTCTCTTTACCCTTAGCCATAAGCTTCTTAGTTGAGCTGGATAACTTTTTTCCTAATATCTTGCCACCTTTTATGGCATTATCTATCATCTTGCCACTTTTTATGGCATTATCTATCATCTCGCCTGATGTAACCATGTCAGTAAAGTTTTTCATGGCATTTCCTACTAGTTTCTCATAATAGGGAGCTTGCAAGGTGCTAGTAAACATGAATTTTATTTCCTATTCAGTCAAGGGAAGGTGGACCTGAATAGCTTTCTTTCTCCATTTTTGGCATATTGCCTAAAGCTTTTAGTGGTCTTCTTCTCCATGTTCATGAAAAATAGGTGGTCTAGGGCCTCGTTTGATAAGTGTTTGTACTAATTTGAAAAGGCACAAGCTAAATTTGCCCATGTTTGAATTTTAGCCTGATCAAGCTCTGTGTACCAATGAACGACCACTTTTATCAGGCTATCTTGAAAACAATGTATTAGCACCTTCTCATTCTCTTCATTCCCAACCATTTTCCTATAATACACATGAAAGTGGACAATGGGATTTGTAGTTTTGTTGTCCTTTTCAAAATTTGTTATCCTAAACTTAGGCAGGATGGCAAGATTAAAGGCTAAACCCAAAGATTTGGCAGCTATGATCCTAAATTTGTCAATGTGCTTCGTAGCCCTAAGGCATTTTTCCCAATGAGTGATACTTCCTAGGTCCTTATTAGTTTCAAAAAAACCTCTTTGGTTTCTCTTGCTCTGCCTGTTCATTAAAGTTAAGGACTAAGGGTCTTGCTAGTGAAGAGCCCATAGCTTGGTATCTATGAACCAAATGGTGTATGGATGTCAAATTTAGATAGATGAATGGTTGAGCTAGTTGGATCAGTGTTGTTAAAGGCTGTCGTACATATAATGCACCTTCATGAACATTAGTGGCTTTAGTACCACAATTTCGATTACTCTTACAATTACCTGGCTTTTTACTCATGTCGATAGTGCTTGTTTGCCCTTTATCCTTTAGAGCATTAGATAATAACTTAATTTCAATATCTTAACTTAGAGTTCCTTATTCTTACAAAGTGATTATTCTTAAGACTTCCTATATATGATTTTTAAATGTTCAATATAGGCTTATGGTCTTTTTCCATTGTTTTTCGATGGTTGCAAATATTGTATCAGTGACAAATGGTAGATTCCATGTTTCAAAGCACCTTACACTTTAGAGTATTACTGAATTAGACTTTTACGATGTGTTATGAATATGTTTAATGAGATGATGATAATTATGGATTCATTGCAATGATGATTATTAATATGAATAAATGAATAAAGGAATAAAAAAATGAGTTAGTTATGCATATAAGAGGGGCAATTGGATGACAGGACAACTTTACTAATAGCATCTTTCATTAAAGTAACAAGATGTTTGATTACACATGATTACATCCAAAAATGCCTGACATAACTACATTGTCTAATCACGCATTCTAAGAAATATAACTCTTGTTCATGGTTTCAAATGGACATGATATCTCGTATCAAGGACCAGGCCACTTTGATCATGTCATCAGCCTCTAATTGGGCTACTTGAATGCATTCAGTGAGTTGTCATTGATGGTCCCGATAATTTTGGCATGCTTGATCAACCATCTATTGCTATTCTCACTCTTATTCTTCGAGGGTCTTATTAGCTCCTCATTGTGGTCTTAATAAGTTTATAAGGATTACTTTAAATCTTAAATTTTGAGTGCTAGAACTTCATTTTTTAACCCTGTTTGCTCACAAATCTCATACTTGAGCTTCAAGATATCTATTCCTTCTTTGCTAGGTTAATGATAAGGCATGAACCCTTATGAGCTTCTCTCTATAAACCCAGGCCTCTTTTTTCTACTAATTTAACTCTTTATCAAAGGTGGCAAGCTCTGCCTCTAATTCAGTTGATGACTTGCTGATGTGTCAGTGCTTGTTTCCTTTTTAAAGTACCATGTAATCCTTCATCAGACTCTCGAGATCCTTTCTCTCTTTGATAACCCAGTTTATCTCTCTATCTCAAAGGTAGATATCCATTTTCATTTGGCTCTTTTCTTTTTTTTAAACAGGTGATTTCCATGATGAAAGTTGCCTTTTTTTTTTTCAAATTTAACCTTGAACAATTTGATCTTGAAAGGAGGCTCATCAATAAGGACTTGAGATGTCTTAACATCAAATAGTGTTAAAGTGTCTTGGATATGACAGATTCTTCACTC
>JAQSVH010030663.1:0-10562 GCA_029448705.1 Adansonia digitata | reverse complement strand
TTTCTATGAAACCAAAGCATCAATTCATTTATCCTAATGAGTGGAATGAATTTGTGGTGCCCAATCGTTAAAAGAAAGGGGATTATTAAGTAAATCCGGGTTTATCCCAACTGAAAATTGAACTTTAATTCTAAAAATGGAAGAAAGAGAAGTTTTTCTTATGAAACCAAGGCATCAATATCATTTATCCCAACGAGGAGAATGAATTTATGGTGTCCAATCATTGAAAGAAAGGAGATTATTATGTGAATTCATGTTTATCGTAATTGATAGACAAACTTTGATTCCAAAAAAAGGTGGGAAGCGAGGTTTTTCTTATGAAACCACAGGTCATTTCATTTATCCTAATGAGTTGAATGAATTTGTGGTGCCCAATCGTTAAAAGAAAAGAGATTATTATGTGAATCCGTGTTTATCCCAATTGAAAAATCAACTTTAATTCTAAAAATGGTAGAAAGAGAAGTTTTTCTTATGAAACTAAGGCATCAACATCATTTATCCCAACGAGGAGAATGAATTTGTGGCACCCAATCATTAAAAGAAATGAGAATATTATGTGAATCTGTGTTTATCTAAATTGAAAGATGAACTTTAATTCTAAAAATGGCAGAAAGAGAAGTTTTTGTTACGAAACCAAAGCATCAATATCATTAATCCCAATAAGAAAAATGTGCTTATGGTTCCCAATCATGGAATAAAGGGGATTATTATGTGAATTCATGCTTATCCCAATTGATAGATGAACTTTGATTCCAAAAAATGGTGGGAAGCCAAGTTTTTCTATGAAACCAAAGCATCAATTCATTTATCCTAATGACTGGAATGAAGTTGGGATGCCCAATATTTAAAAGAAAGGAGATTATTACGTGAACCCGTGTTTATCCCAACTGAAAAATGAACTTTAATTCTAGAAATGGTAGAAAGAGAAGTTTTTCTTATGAAACCAAGGCATCAATATATTTTATCCCAACGAGGGGAGTGAATTTGGGATGCCTATTTGTTAAAAGAAAGGAGTAATACTATGTAAATTCGTGTTTATCCAAATCGAAAGACAAACTTTAATTTTAAAAATAGTAGAAAGAGAAGTTTTGCTTGTGAATCGAAGGCATCAATATCATTTATCCCAACGAGGAGAATAAATTTGTGATGCCTATTCATTAAAAGAACGGTGATTACACTGTGCATCCGTGTTTATCCAAATCAAAAGACAAACTTTAATTCTAAAAATGGTAGAAAGAGAAGTTTTCTTATAAAACCAAGGCATCAATATCATTTATCACAACGAGGAGAATGAATTTGTGGTGCCCAATCATTAAAGGAAAGGAGATTATTATGTGAGTCCATGTTTATTGAAATTGAAACACGAGCTTTAATGCTAAAAATGGCAGAAAGAAAAGCTTTTCCTATGAAACCAAAGCATCAATATCATTTATCATAACAGGGAGAATGTGTTTATGGTTCCCTATCATGGAATAAAGGAGATTATTACGTGAATTCGTGCTTATCCCAATTGATAGACGAACTTTGATTCCAGAAAATGGTGGGAGGTCAAGTTTTTCTATGAAACCAAAGCATCAATTCATTTATCCTAATGAGTGGAATGAATTTGTGGTGCCCAATTGTTAAAAGAAAGGAGATTATTATGTGAATCCGTGTTTATCCCAATTGAAAATTAAACTTTAATTCTAAAAATAGTAGAAAGAGAAGTTTTTCTTATGAAACTAAGGCATCAATATCATTTATCCCAACGAAGAGAATGAATTTGTAGTGCCCAATCATTGAAAGAAAATACATTATTACGTGAATCCATGTTTATCCAAATTGAAAGACGAATTTTAATTCTAAAAATGGTCAAAAGAGAAGTTTTTGGTATGAAACCGAAGCATCGATATCATTAATCAAAATAAGGAGAATGTGCTCATGGTTACCAATCATGGAATAAAGGAGATTATTATGTGAATTCGTGCTTATCCTAATTGATAGATGAACTTTGATTCCAAAAAATCATGGGAAGTCAAGTTTTTCTATGAAACCAAAGCATCATTTCACTTATCCTAATGAGTGGAACAAATTTGGGATAACCAATCGTTAAAAGAAAGGAGATTGTTACGTGAACCCGTGTTTATCCCAATCGAAAAATGAACTTTAATTCTAGAAATGGTAGAAAGAGAAGTTTTTCTTATGAAACCAAGGCATCAATATCTTTTATCCTAACGAGGAGAATGAATTTGGAATGCCTATTCGTTAAAAGAAAGGAGATTACTATGTGAATCCATGTTTATCCAAATCGAAAGATATACTTTAATTCTAAAAATGGTAGAAAGAGAAGTTTTTCTTATGAATCCAAGGCATCAATATCACTTATCCCAATGAGGAGAATAAATTTGTGATGCCTATTCGTTCAAAGAAAGGAGATTACTATGTGAATCCGTGTTTATCCAAATCGAAAGACAAACTTTAATTCTAAAAATGGTAGAAAGAAAAGTTTTTCTTATGAATCCAATGCATCAATATCATTTATCCCAACGAGGGAATGAATTTGTGGTGCCCAATCATTGAAAGAAAGGAGATTATTATGTGAATACATTTTTATCCAAATTGAAAGACGAGCTTTAATTCTAAAAATGGTGGAAAAAGAAGCTTTTCTTATGAAACCAATGCATCAATATCATTTATCATAATAGGGAGAATATGTTTATGGTTCCCAATCACGGAATAAAGGAGATTATTACGTGAATTCATGCTTATCCCAATTGATAGATGAACTTTGATTCCAAAAAATGGTGGGAAGTCCAATTTTTCTATGAAACCAAAGCATCAATTCATTTATCTTGATGATTGAATGAATTTGTGGTGCCCAATCATTAACAGAAAGGAGATTATTATAAGAATCTGTGTTTATCCAAACTAAAAAATGAACGTTAATTCTAAAAATGGTAGAAAGAGAAGTTTTTCTTATGAAACCAAGGTATCAATATCATTTATCAATGAAGAGACTGAATTTGTGGTGCCTAATCATTGAAAGAAAAGAGATTATTACGTGAATCCGTATTTATCCAAATTGAAAGACGAACTTTAATTTTAAAAGTCATGGAAAGAGAAGTTTTTCTTACGAAGCCAAAGCATCAATATCATTAATCCCAATAAGGAAAATGTGTTTATGGTTCCCAATCATGGAATAAAGGAGATTATCACGTGAATTCATTCTTATCCCAATTGATAGATGAACTTCAATTCCAAAAGACGGTGGGAAGTAAGGTTTTTCTATGAAACCAAAGCATTAATTCATTTATCGTAATGGGTGGAATGAATTTGTGAAGCCCAATCGTTAAAAGAAAGAAGATTATTATGTGAACTCGTGTTTATCCCAATTGAAAAATCAATTTTAATTGTAAGAATGGTGGAAAGAGAAGTTTTTCTTATGAAACCAAGGCATCAATAACATTTATCCTAATGAGGAGAATGAATTTGGGATGCCAATTCGTTAAAAGAAAGGAGATTACTATGTGAATCCGTATTTATCCAAATCGAAAGAAAAACTTTAATTCTAAAAATGGTAAAAAGAAAAGTTTTTCTTTTGAAACCAAGGCATCAATATCATTTATCCCAATAAGGAGAACGAATTTGTGGTGCCCAATCATTGAAAGAAAGGAGATTATTATGTGAATCCATGGTTATCAAAATTGAAAGACGAGCTTTAATTCTAAAAATGGCAGAGAGAGAAGCTTTTATTATAAAACCAAAGCATCAATATCATTTATCATAACAGGGAGAATGTGTTTATCGTTTCCAATCATGGAATAAAGGAGATTATTACATGAATTCATGTTTATCCCAATTGATAGATGAACTTTGATTCCAAAAAATGGTGGCAAGTTAAGTTTTTCTATGAAATCAAAGCATCAAATTATTTATCCTAATGAGTGGAATGAATTTGTGGCACCCAATCATTAAAAGAAAGGAGATTATTATGTGAATCCGTGTTTATCCCAATTGAAAAATGAACTTGAATTCCAAAAGTGGTAGAAAGAGTAGTTTTTCTTACGAAACCAAGGCTTTAGTATCATTTATCCCAACGAGGAGAATGAATTTATGGTGCCTAATCATTGAAAGAAAGGAGATTATTACGTGAATTCATGTTTATCCCAATTGATAGGCAAACAATGATTCCAAAAAATGGTGGAATATGAGGTTTTTCTTATGAAACCAAAGGTCAATTCATTTACCTAATGAGCGCAATGAATTTGTGGTGCCCAATCATTAAAAGAAGGAGATTATTATGTGAATCCGTGTTTATCCTAATTAAAAAATGAACTTTAATTCTAAAAACGATAGAAAGAGAAGTTCTTCCTATGAAACCAAAGCATCAATATCATTTATCCCAATGACAAAAATGAATTTATGGTGCCCAATCATTGAAAGAAAGGAGGTTATTACGTGAATCCGTGTTTATCCAAATTGAAAGACGAACTTTAATTTTAAAAATCATGGAAAGAGAATTTTTTTTACGAAGCGAAAGCATCAATATCATTAATCCCAATAAGGAAAATATGTTTATGGTTCCCAATCATGGAATAAAGGAGATTATTATGTGAATTCATGCTTATCCCAATTGATAGACGAACTTTGATTCTAAAAAATGGTGGGAAGTCAAGTTTTTCTATAAAACCAAAGCATCAATTCATTTATCCTAGCGAGTGGAATGAATTTGGGATACCCAATTGTTAAAAGAAAGGAGATTATTACGTGGACCCATGTTTATCCCAATTGAAAAATGAATTTTAATTCTAGAAATGGTAGAAAGAGAAGTTTTTCTTATGAAACCAAGGCATCAATATCATTTATCCCAACAAGAAGAATAAATTTGTGATGCTTATTCATTAAAAGAACATAGATTACTATGTGAATCTGCGTTTATCCAAATCGAAAAACAAGCTTTAATTCTAAAAATGGTAGAAAGAGAAGTCTTTCTTATGAAACCAAGGCATCAATATCATTTATCCCAATGAGGAGAATTAATTTGCGGTGCCCAATCATTGAAGGAATGGAGATTATTCCGTGAATCCATGTTTATTGAAATTGAAAGACGAGCTTTAATTCTGAAAGTGGTAGAAAGAGAAGCTTTTCTGATGAAACCAAAGAATCAATATCATTTATCATAATAGCGAGAATGTGTTTACGGTTCCCGATCATGGAATAAAAGAGATTATTACGTGAATTCATGTTTATCCTAATTGATAGAGGAACTTTGATTCCCAAAAATGGTGGGAAGTCAAGTTTTCTTATGAAACCAAAGCATCAATTCATTTATCCTAATGAGTGGAATGAATTTGTGGTGCCCAATCATTAAAAGAAAGGAGATTATTATATGAATCTGTGTTTATCCCAATTGAAAAATAAACTTTAATTGTAAAAATGGTAGAAAAAGAAGTTTTTCTTATGAAACCAAGGCATCAATATCATTTATCCCAACGAGGAGAATGAATCTGTGGTGTCCAATCATTGAAAGAAAGGAGAATATTATGTGAATTCGTATTTTTCCTAATTGATAGACAAACTTTAATTCCAAAAAAAGGTGGGAAATGAGGTTTTTTTTTATGAAACCAAAAGGTCAATTCATTTATCCTAATGAGTGGAATGAATTTGTGTGGCCCAATCGTTAAAAGAAAGGAGATTATTATGTGAATCCATGTTTATCCCAATTGAAAAATGAACTTTAATTCTAAAAATGGTAGAAAGAGAAGTTTTTCTTATGAAACTAAGGCATCAATATCATTTATCCTAACGAGGAGAATGAATTTGTGGTGCCCAATCATTAAAAGAAAGGAGATTATTACGTGAATCCGTGTTTATCCAAATTGAAAGACAAACTTTAATTCTAAAAATTGTAGAAAGAGAAGTTTTTGTTACGAAACCAAAGCATTAATATCATTAATCCTAATAAGGAGAATGTGCTTATGGTTCCCAATCATGAAATAAAAGAGATTATTATGTGAATTCATGCTTATCCCAATTGATAGACGAACTTTGATTCCAAAAAATGGTGGGAAGTTAAGTTTTTTTATGAAACCAAAGCATCAATTCATTTATCCTAACGAGTGGAATGAATTTGGGATGCCCAATCGTTAAAAGAAAGGAGATTATTTTATGAACCCGGGTTTATCCCAATTGAAAAATGAACTTTAATTCTGGAAATGGTAGAAAATGAAGTTTTCTTATGAAACCAAGACATCAATATCATTTATCCCAACAAGGAGAATGAATTTGGGATGCCTATTCGTTAAAAGAAGGGAGATTACTATGTGAATCCATATTTATCCAAATCGAAAGACAAACTTTAATTCTAAAAATGGTACAAAGAAAAGTTTTTCTTCTGAATCCGAGGCATCAATATCATTTATGCCAACGAGGAGAATAAATTTGCGATGCCTATTCGTTAAAAGAAAGGAGATTACTATGTGAATCCGTATTTATCCAAATCGAAAGACAAACTTTAATTCTAAAAATGGTAGAAAAAGAAGTTTTTCTTATGAAACCAAGGCATCAATATCATTTATCCCAACGAGAAGAATGAATTTGTGGTGCCCAATCATTGAAAGAAAGGAGATTATTATGTGAAAACATATTTATCCAAATTGAAAGACGAGCTTTAATTCTAAAAATGGTAGAAAGAAAAGCTTTTCTTATGAAACCAAAGCATCAATATCATTTATCATAATAGTGGGAATGTGTTTATGGTTCCTAATTACGTAATAAAGGAGACTATTACGTGAATTCGTATTTATCTCAATTAATAGACAAACTTTGAATCCAAAAAATGGTGGAATGTTAATTTTTCTAAGAAACCAAGGCATCAATTCATTTATCCTAATGAGTGGAATGAATTTATAGTGCCCAATCATTAAAAGAAAAGAGATTATTATGTCAATCCATATTTATCCTAATTGAAAAGTGAACTTTAATTCTAAAAATGGTAGAAAGAGAAGTTTTTCTTATGAAACCAAGGCATCAATATCATTTATCCTAACGAGGAGAATGAATTTGTGGCGCCTAATCATTGAAAGAAAGGAGATTATTATGTGAATCCGTGTTTATCCAAATTGAAAGACGAACTTTAATTCTAAAAATCGTGGAAAGAGAAGTTTTTCTTATGAAACCAAAGTATCAATATCATTAATCCAAATAAGGAGAATGTGTTTATGGTTCCCAATCATGGAATAAAGGAGATTATTACGTGAATTCATGCTTATCCCAATTGATAGACGAACATTGATTCCAAAAAATGGTGGGAAGTGAAGTTTTTCAATGAAACCAAAGCATTAATTCATTTATCCCAATGTGTGGAATAAATTTGTGATGCCCAATCGTTAAAAGAAAGGAGATTATTATGTGAACCTGTGTTTATCCCGATTGAAAAATGAACTTTAATTATATGAATGGTAGAAAGAAAAGTTTTTCTTATGAAGCCAAGGCATCAATAACATTTATCCCAACAAAGAGAATGAATTTAGGATGCCAATTCGTTAAAAGAAAGGAGATTGCAATGTGAATCCATGTTTATCTAAATCTAAAAACAAACTTTAATTCTAAAAATGGTACAAAGAGAAGTTTTTCTTATGAAACCATGGCATCAATATTATTTATCCCATTGAGAAGAATGAATTTGTGGTGCCCAATCATTGAAAGAAAGAAGATTATTATGTGAATCTATGTTTATTGAAATTGGAAGACAAGCTTTAATTTTAAAAATGGTGGAAAGAAAAGCTTTTATTATGAAACCAAAACATCAATATCATTTATCATAACAGGGAGAATGTGTTTATGGTTCCCAATCATGGAAAAAAGGAGATTATTACATGAATTTGTGTTTATCCCAATTGATAGATGAACTTTGATTCCAAAAAACCAAAGCATCAATTCATTTATCCTAATGAGTGGAATGAATTTGTGGTCCCCAATCATTAAAAGAAAGGAGATTATTATGTGAATCCATGTTTATCCCAATTGAAAAATGAACTTTAATTCTAAAAATGGTAGAAAGAGAAGTTTTTCTTATGAAACCAAGGCATCAATATCATTTATCCCAACGAGGAGAATTAATCTGCAGTGTCCAATCATTGAAAGAAAGGAGAATATTACATGAATTTGTATTTATCCTAATTGATAGACAAACTTTGATTCCAAAAAAAGATAGGAAGCAAGGTTTTTTTTTTTTATGAAACCAAAAGGTCAATTCATTTATCCTAATGAGTGGAATGAATTTGTGGTGTCCAATTGTTAAAAGAAAAGAGATTATTATGTGAATCCATGTTTATCCCAATTGAAAAATAAACTTTAATTCTAAAAATTATGGAAAGAGAAGTTTTCCTTATGAAACTATGGCATCAATATCATTTATCCCAACAAGGTGAATAAATTTGTGGTGCCCAATCATTGAAAGAAAAGAGATTATTACGTGAATCCTTGTTTATCCAAATTGAAAGACAAACTTTAATTCTAAAAATGGTAGAAAGAGAAGTTTTTGTTACGAAACCAAAGCATCAATATCATTAATCCCAATATGGAGAATGTGCTTATGGTTCCCAATCATGGAATAAAGGAGATTATTATGTAAATTCATGCTTATCCCAATTGATAGACGAACTTTGATTCCAAAAAATGGTGGGAAGTCAAGTTTTTCTATGAAAGCAAAGCATCAATTCATTTATCCTAATAAGTGCAACGAATTTGGGATGCCCAATAGTTAAAAGAAAAGAGATTATTTCTTGAACCCATGTTTATCCTAATTGAAAAATGAACTTTAATTTTGGAAATGGTAGAGAAAGAAGTTTTTCTTATGAAACCAAGACATCAATATCATTTATTCCAACATGGAGAATGAATTTGGGATGCCTATTCGTTAAAAGAAGAGAGATTACTATATGAATCCATGTTTATCCAAATTGAAAGACAAACTTTAATTCTAAAAATGGTACAAAGAGAAGTTTTTCTTATGAATCCAAGGCATCAATATCATTTATGCCAATGAGGAGAATAAATTTGTGATGCCTTTTCGTTAAAAGAAAGGAGATTACTATATGAATTCGTGTTTGTCCAAATCGAAAGATAAACTTTAATTTTAAAAATGGTAGAAAGAGAAGTTTTTCTTATGAAACTAAGGCATCAATATCATTTATCCCAATGAGAAGAATGAATTTGTGGTGCCCAATCATTGAAAGAAAGGAGATTATTATGTGAATACATATTTATCCAAATTAAAAGACGAGCTTTAATTCTAAAAATGGTAGAAAAAGAAGCTTTTATTATGAAACCAAAGCATCAATAGCATTTATCATAATAGGGAGAATGTGTTTATGGTTCCTAATCATGGAAAAAAGGAGATTATTATGTGAATTCGTGTTTATCCCAATTGATAGACGAATTTTGATTCCAAAAACTGGTGGGAAGTCAAGTTTTTCTATGAAACCAAAGCATCAATTCATTTACCCTAATGAGTGGAATGAATTTATGGTGCCCAATCATTAAAAGAAAAAAGATTATTATGTGAATCTGTGTTTATCCCAATTGAAAAATGAACTTTAATTCTAAAAATGGTAGAAAGAGAAGTTTTTCTTATGAAACCAAGTCATCTATAGCATTTACCCCAACGAGGAGAATGAATTTGTGGTGTCGAATCATTGAAAGAAAGGAGATTATTACGTGAATTCGTGTTTATCCCAATTGATAGACAAACTTTGATACCAAAAAATGGTGGAAAACAAGGTTTTTCTTATGAAACCAAAAGGTTGATTCATTTATCCTAATGAATGGAATGAATTTGTGGTGCCCAATCATTAAATGAAAGGAAATTATTATGTGAATCCGTGTTATCCCAATTGCAAAATGAACTTTAATTCTAAAAATGGTAGAAAGAGAAGTTTTCTTATGAAACTAAGGCATCAATATCATTTATCCCAACGAGGAGAATGAATTTGTGGTGCCCAATCATTGAACGAAAGGAGATTATTACGTGAATCCTTGTTTATCCAAATTGAAAAATGAAATTTAATTCTAAAAATGGTAGAAAGAAAGCTTTTTTTATGAAACCAAAGCATCAATATCATTTATCATAACCGGGAGAATGTGTTTATGGTTCTCAATCATGGAATAAAGGAGATTTTTACGTGAATTCATGTTTATCCCAATTGATAGATGAACTTTGATTCCAAAAAATGGTGGGAAGTCAAGTTTTCCTATGAAACCAAAGCATCAATTCATTTTTCCTAATGAGTGGAATGAATTTGGGATGCCCAATTGTTAAAAGAAAGGTGATTATTACGTGAACCTATGTTTATGCCAATTGAAAAATGAACTTTAATTCTAGAATTGGTAGAAAGAGAAGTTTTTCTTACGAAACCAAAGCATCAATGCCATTTATCCCAATGAGGAGAATAAATTTATGATGCCTATTCGTTAAAATAAAAGAGATTACAATGTGAATCCGTATTTATCAAAATCGAAAGACAAACTTTAATTCTAAAAATGGTAGAAAGAGAAGTTTTTCTTATGAAACCAAGGCATCA
>JAQSVH010030642.1:0-10563 GCA_029448705.1 Adansonia digitata | reverse complement strand
CCGGCGATCACCGCCCCCTCTTACGTCTATACTCCAGATTATTAAAAATTAGCCCGGACAAAATAAGGTGTCTACAATTCCAGATGGGTAGGTCAGGCGATGATGTTCATACCTCATTGTTAGCGATAAGGCCTTTTCATTTGCCTCAATAATTGTCGTAATGCCCTAAAAAGGTCTATCTAGGGAAAAATTTTTCTCGCATTAATTTTTAGTTTTCTGGCTAACCCTTTTTTTTGTTTTCTTTGTATACTATTTTACCATAATAAATACACAAGGTGATGATGGATGGCACCCACAATAAAATGGATTATTATTTCTTTACGCACCATAATGCCTTAGTTTTATTTTGGAATAGCTTTTTCTAATGATAGATCCTTTGTATATATTTGTTTATACACTTTTATTTGACATTACATTATTTTCATCCTTTTACGCATTCGTATATGCACATTCATACATGCATTCATGACACATTTCCTAAGGGTATGGGGCAAAATGAATGTTTTCTTAGATTTAGGAGTTCTCTTAAAGAATTTTTTTCTTTTAAACCAGGAGTGTCAGGATAATCAAACATTATTGAGGATGGAAGATGAAATTACTATTGATACTCTTATTGGCGGACCCATGGGGTACTAGTTGAAGGACAACCAACTAATACTCAAGACACATAGTTGGCAAACACCTAAATTGTGCAACAAAATGTCCTTGCAATTAATCAACTATGTTATCATTATTAACCCTAACACCTTCTTAAAGAAGGAAATGTGAGAACCATAGCTGCCAGAGGAGGGTTGTCAGTTCCTAGCATTGACAAAGAAGAAAGGCATAAATATATGGGTAAAGGGTAGGCATAAACAGGGATAAAAAAAAAGGGAAGTTATAGCTTCTAGAAAGAAGGTTAAAAGCCATAAAAGGGGATAAGCTCTAAAGTAATGTTAATGTAGATAATCTCAGCCTAGTGCCTAATTTAATTATCCTGTCGAAGTTTAAAATTCTAAAGTTTAAAGTGTATGCATGTCCCAAGGCATATTTAATGACATATTGCTACAGAATGTCTAGGTATATCGAAGCTAAAAAATTGCTCATTCAGATTTTTCCTGAAGGTCTGACAAGGCAGCATTGGAATGGTACTTCCAATTAAAAAGAGGCCATGTAAGCACATAAAGGGATTTAGCATAAGTATTTTCTATGACAATATGATCATAGGTCAGAAATTACTTCAGAATAAAAACCCTTTAAAATATGAGAAAAAAATCCTAACAAGAGTTGTAGAGAATATACCTATAGATGAAAAGTTGTAACCTCATGCATTCAACCACTCTTCATTAATAAGGAAATAAATGCTTATTTCATGGATATCCTACAACTTCGTACTGTGACAAGTTGGTTGAGAATTTTTTTTTCTAAATTTGCAGAGTTTTGTTTGCTCTAAAAAGAATTAAACATGGCACCAAAATTGGAAAGATCATGGGCACCAACCAAGTGACATATATCAGATGAGAAAGTGATAAATGCCAACTTGTTGCAGATGATAGAAGCTAGGATCATAAAAATTCAAGAAAATGAAGAAATCCATTAGGACTACGCCTTCACCCTCAATGTTTTATCATTCAATAGTCTTAGTAGGTTCATCAGCATATCTTGCAACCTTGTACACAAGCTTTTTTAACCTAGAGTTCTAAAAGGAGAATAGATGCAGAAGACAATTCAAGTGATTCTCAGAAGCATAAAAGAAAAAGGACAAAAGTGTACCACACCCCACTAATTTCCTAAACTGAGCTCTTTCCTTTACTTATTTAGAATAAGATGATCTTTGTTGTCCTAACAAACCTTAGGAAACTTGCGTACTCAAATGGTACAATCCATTGTGAGTATCATCAAAGGGTAAAAGGTTATTCCAGATTGAGCTATATTGCATTCAAGAGCAAAGTACAGGCCGTCAAGGATTTTGACTTGGTAAAATTTCAAAAGCTAGTGGATGCCTATCTAGGATGATTAGCCTAAGGGTCATTGACTTTATGGTAGTATGCCAAATAGAGGTAGTTCTTATCTTAACTTTAAACCTTTATATCCTTCTTTTTAGAAACTATGAATTTTCAAATGAATTTATGAATATTATGCTTCTTGTCATAGGCCTTGAACTTTGTTAATAATTTCCAATATCTTGGGTAATGAGATCAAGTTTCAAAGGTTTTAATTGGATTGGTGATCACCATATATTAAACTCTATCAAAAAGATCATTGACCTCCATTTATATAATTAGCCTAGAAATTCAACTATAGACCTTTTGCACCCAATTTTCCTTTTTTGGATTCTTTTAGGGTCGAACAACAAGTTAAACTAATAAAAGATTCAAGTACTGATAGTTTGACGTATGTTAAAGTAATGATGGTATTCTGAGATCTCCTAAAAACATCTGAGTGACCTTTTACCACAACTTCCATGACACTTCTCCAAATCCTTGATTTAGCAAAAATAAGAATGAAAATTAGCCAAAAACACCTTTTCCTTTGGGATAAAACCTTTTCAATCCAATGCCCGATAAATAATATGTGAAATTCAAGGTGTTTTCCATGTTATTTAATTTTTTTCTTACAAGATCAACCAAAACCAAAATTCATTAGTGGCCATGAAGCTGATGATGTTGAGGGACATCTATTAAGCCAACATGTTGGAAGAAACGAAATGAAAAGAAAAAAAGAAGAAAAATTTCCAAAAAAATTAACTGAAATATCATGTTATTATGGTGCTTAAAATGATTTTAGAAAGAAAGCCATCCTTTTTCCTTAGGAAATGCTTGTCAATTTAAATGGCTTTATTTAAAATGAAAAATGACCATCTTTCTCTATCCTTTTGCAGAATACAAAATTATGTCCTTTGCAGTTCCTTTTAAGCTTGATGATTTATTCATTATTTAAACCTTAATCAAGGATCACCTTCCACATTGAGGGGCAAGATGAAACAAAGCACAAGATCAGAAGGAGCAAATCCTGCTCTAAAGTTACATGAAGAATAAATCTATTATCACAAAGAAAAATTAAAAATCAATTCAAAGTTCAAATCTAAAGTTCCTATAAAGTGAATAGTAAAGAGAACAAGATGAAGAAAAAAATAAAGAGAAACAAAGGAAAATGAAAAAGAAGAAAGAGATAAAGAAATGAAGATGACTTTTGAAAATTATGTCCAAAGGGAATTCTTCTGAATAGAAATGATCCTTGATTCAATTACCTTTAAACACTTTATTTTGCCCTATCTATCCTTTTCTTTCTTGTTGTAACATGGCCCAGATACAAATCCTGACTAGCCCAACTTAAAATAGCAAGTGTATCCATTGTTTATATAAAAATATCTATACTTATAATTATTTCCTTTTATTTTTAGGGGTCTATATCATCATTAATATTATTTTTCATACTTGGGGATTGAGTTGTCGAGATGAATGGCTCACTCGACTTCTCTAAATAGTCATTAAAAAACAACTAATTTTTTAAAGTCACCACCAATCTTGTTTTAGCCAAGTGAGATTGGACATTTGTCGGAGTTTATACTTTCAAGGGTTACAAAACCCATGAAAACAAAATCCAAGGTTTGTGCTCATACTAAAAATCACATGAAAGGGTCCAGGAGTCGGTTACAATCACTTGTAAAGATCGACCTTCTCGTGATGCCTAACAATCGATACCTTATTAATCGCGTGTTAAATTTTGATTTTTTATTCAATTTTAATATTTGATATTTAATTATAATTCTCATAATATTTTATTAAAGAAATTTATTATTCTAGGAAAGTCGGGTTTAATGTTTTTGGAAATCAAAATTTCTTCTATACCTTCTCGGAAAACCAAAAGAACGCAAAAGTTTTTATCATTCTCTTTTGTACTAGCTGGAAAACCATGCAGGATATGAAAAGTTTTATTTTTTTAAAATTGGAAAATCCTGACTTCCTATTTGAAAAGGATATCTTACTATAAAAATAATCCGTAAAATTTCTCACATATACTGGTAGGAATCCTACGTATTAATTTAACTAGGAGACATTGCCTTATTTATAAAAATATTTTTTTATTAAAAATACAGACTCTATGACCTAGAAATGACCTAATATGATGAACCTATTCTTAATGTGTACTTTCGACGTGAAAAGTATCCTAGTTCTCATATATGATTTGTTTCCAATACAAAATTATGAAAATACCCTTAGAGTATACCTTTTACATAAAAGTATCTCGATAACCCCTAAACGACTTAAAAATGATTGAAAAAGGGCAAACCTATCCTAAATATGCACTTTCGGCTTAAAAGCATCTTAATGTTTATCTAAGACTAGACTCAAAGAAAAATTATGAAAATGCCCTTAGGGTATACCTTCCACATTAAAGTATCCCGGGAACCCTAATGGACCTTAAAATGATCTAGGAAGGCTAAACTAATCCTAAAAATTCACCTTCGGCATAAAAGCAACTTGGTGAAAAAATTACCAAAATGCCCTTAGTGTATACCTTTGACGTGAAAGTATCTTAGTAACCCTAATGGACGTTAAAATGATCTAAGAAGGCTAACCTAATCTTAAAAGTTTGCCTTCGGCATAAAAATATCCTAATAAAAAAATTATCAAAATGCTTTTGGGGTATACCTTCGATGGGAAAGTATCTCGATAACCTTAATGGACCTTAAAACAATCTAGGAAGACTAAACTAATCCCAAAAATTCACCTTCAGCATAAAAGCATCTCGATGAAAAAAATTACCAAAATGCCCCGTAGGGTATATCTTGACGTGAAAGTATTCCAGTAACCCTAACGAGTGCTAAAATGATAAGAACTGGATGAACCTATCCTAAATATACACCTTTGGCATAAAAGCCTCTTAGTTACTATCTAAGACTCGATTTTTAGAAAATTACCTAAATACCCCTAGGGTATACCTTCGACGTGAAATGTAAACACCTCATTTTGTCCAACTAAGTTTTGGCATCCTAGGAGTTAGGTAAAAGATGATAAAATCATAAAATAGAAATAAAAACTAGTGGGCGACTATGAAAAAAAAATTTTTAGGGAAGGTCTAAAATGCCTAAGGGCCGTGTTAAAGAAAAATATAAAAATGAGACATCAAAAGTGGTGTCACCAAGGTTATTCAAACAAATACACAAATCATTTTCCCATTGTTTGTGACCAAGTTAAGGTAAATCAGGAAGCCATAAGTATGTACCAATTATTTTGGGTGTAAATATTGATACAAAGCCTTTACAGTGCGAAAAACCTGAGTTTTCACATGTAATATCGATACAAAAAGGTTTGGTATCAATAAAAGGTGTGGTATCAATACTTGGCATGTTTGTATTGATACAGACCTTGGTAGTAGCTAAAGTTATAATTTTTGGCAAAACGTATCGATGCACAAGCATGCGTATCAATATAGGTCTCTAAGTCTCGAGACTAGAAACATTTTTTGCTTTTAATATTAATACACAGCTCATTGTATCGATACTAAAGAGTAAAAAGTACCTTGAGTATCGATACAACATGTTTTGTATCGATATACCAAGGCTTTTTTGCTTTGTTCGAGCCATCTTTCAGCCATTAAAAACTTGATTTAAACATGTTTTTGCACCAAGGAACTATCATAAAATATTGCAAACCTCAACTATAGGTTCATTAACAAATTTAAACAAAATTTTAGAGCCCTAGCAATCAAGGACAAAGGTTACTTTTATGAGATATAGGTGTGAGAAAGTGTGGCAAGCATACCTCCAGTTGCAAGCTATCACAACCTTTCTGCCTCCTTGCTCAGTATGGTAGAAACAATGAAAAGATAGTAGCTGAACATGGTAGCTGGAGATGTTTCTTGGTCAAGGAGAGGAAAAAATGCCCTTGCCTTGTCTCTTAAAGGCATTAGTTGAGCATTAGATTAAAAGAGAGACTTTTCAACTATAAAAAAAATACTACCAGCTATCTTGGGGAAAAAAACTTTCAGCTATAAAAAAAAGCTCTCTAGCAATCCCAGAAATCTCTTCATCCATCCCCACAAACCTTCCATCATCTCTAACTCCAATAACTCACCAAAATACTATTCCATTGCCTTCCATCCTCAATCAACCTTCATTCCCGTAGCTCCCTAAAACCACCACTAGAATACCTTCAAAAACTTAACCTTTCATACACTTTCAACCTTGAAACACCCCATCAGGAGTCGTATTACTAGAAAGCTTCTTCTTTTCACCATTTTCATGCTAAACAATGGCAAAAAGAGGGAAGGAACTAAGCTTAAAGTTAATGCTTTAACAAAGGAAGAAACTTTAAGCTTTTGTTGGTACATTTTTTTACGTTGTTCTATATATTTTTTGTTTTGATCATCCATTTCATTTTAGTGAGCCCTTTGTGTTGCCATGGCCCTCTTAATACTCTCATGCATCTTTGTTGCCTTGGTTGTAGTAGTCCTAAGATTTTAATGACCCTCTTGACACCTTAATGTTGTTAGATATATAAACTCACAATGCTTTATTTTCATCATCATATAGTCTCTTTTCATGTATCTTTTTCCAATTTCCTTCCATATTCATATATCCATTTCATATTTAAATGGTCACCTTAATGTGCCTTAGGCATGTTCAAATATTTTTGTTATGTTTTAAAGAGGTTCATGAAATAAAAATGTTGTCTTTACAACCCCAACATCCATTCCTTTGTATAAACATGTTTATATCATCTCTATACACCCTATTTGTCATCTTCTTGCATCTATGTCACCTATTTCTATGTCAAAATGTCATCTTTGCATGTTTACAGGTTTAATCCTTGTTTGTATTTTTATCGATGTCAAAATGTTAAAATATATGAGCTATATTTTGTTCATGATATTTCTATTAAAATGCTTGCTTGTTTCTTGCAAATTGATTTTTAGAAACATCCCCAAGTTAAGTTCATGTTACCTTTAATAGATAAAGAGTAACATGGACTTATTGTTTCATCAAATTGCTCTCCCAATCTTAGGGGTAAATCAACATTTCAACTATGGATCTCATGATGAAATAAGTTTATTTTTCTAAAAAAAAATCCTTTTAGTATTAAATCTTGATCTTGAGTCTTATGTTCTTTTCAGTGACATGGTCAATGGGTTGTTCCATCATCCCAAACTACTTTAAGGTAAGTGAACTAAGGTAGACAAGTGCCACCTTGTGTAGGCTTTAAGGTAAGCAAAGAAAGATGTCCAGCTCTTCGTGGACTTAGGTAGACAAGTGCCACTAGCTTGTGTGGGCTTTGATAAGCATCCTGCTCTTTGAAGACTGAGGTAGGTAGTTGCCACCAGCATGTGTAGGCTTAGATAAGTGTCCTGCTCTTTAAGGACTGAGGTAGGTAGTTGCCACCAATTTGTGTAGGTTTTAAGTTAAAAAAGCATTCTACTCTTTGAGGACTAACGTAGGTTATATGGTGCTACCAACTTGTATAGGCTTTGATAAGCGTCTTGCTCTTTGAATACTGAGATAGGTAATTGCCACTAGCTTGTGTGAGATTTGATAAGTGCCTTGGTCTTTGAGGACTGAGGTGGGTAGTTGCCACCAATTTTGATGGGTTTTGAGGTAGGAAAGCATCCTGTTCTTTGAGGACTGAGGTACATAGTTGCCACCAGCTTACGTGGGCTTTGAGATAATGAAATATCCTACTTTTTAAGGACTAAGGTAGGTAGGTGCCACTAACTTGTATAGGTTTTGTTAAACGTCCTACTTTTTGAAGAGTAAAATAGGTAAGAGTCCTGCTCTTTAAGGACTGAGATAGGTAGTTGCCATTAGTTTATGTGGGCTTTAAGCATCCTACTCTTTGAAGATTGAGGCCTTTTGAAGTTTTTCAAAATCTTAGGTTCCATAAATCTAACTTTTGTACAAGAGCTAATACCTATAGGATGTTAAATGATGCATAATGCATGAAAATGCAAATACCTACCTAAATGATGGAGGGGTGATGACTTTAAAAGCCTAACCTAATTGCTGATTTTGGGCTTTCTTCAGCTTTGATGAGGTGGTCTTTTGCCCAGGGTTTGTCAATCTTGCTCTAGATTTTTAGAGGTTTAAATGTCAAAGTTGTCCCTTCTTTGAAGGTACAGGAGGTCAATGACCACTTACTAGGAGGAGGTTTTGAGCAAATTTTTAAGATATGGGGTCTTAGAGCAAGATTGGTTGTGGCCCTAAGAGTTTATTCATGGTATTTAAACATGAAAAAAAAGTTCCTGCAACATTCTATCTTTCAAAGTAATGCTAGGAAATCCTGTCATCAGTTTTGTTCATTTATCAAGCATTATAAATTAAAGGATAAACATGATGCAACATGGAATGGAGGGTTACAAAAAGGTTATGCAAGAAATCAAACAGTTATATTTTTATTCAAAGAAAGAAGGTACAAGTTATGATAAACTTATGAAATTGTGAAAATTTTTGAATACAAAAGATATATGAGAAGTCTTCCTGGTCACTGGCTTTGATGTTGATGACATGAATTCTTCACTGAGTGCTTTTGGAGATTTCTTTCAAGTCATTGATTCTTTTGGCACTGGCGACTCATAAGAAGATCTTTTAGATTGCCTCATGGTGGGATAAAGGCCTTAAAGTTAGGTAGTTTCCATTTTTTGCATGTAGGTATGGATGAGGTTTTGGTGGTGTTGGTCAACACAGAACAAATAGGTTAGGCCATGACTTAGTGTCTTGGTTAGGGAAGATTGATTTTAGGTTAACAATAGTTTGGGCTTAGGTTTGTTTAAATGAAGAGGTCTTATCACTTAAGCTGCCCTTTAAGGTTTTCAACTTAAGCTAGCTTTTTTTTAGATTTTTTGTGAGTGGTAAGTGAGGGACTAATAGGATGTCCTTTTTTTTTAGCTTAGTTGCATAAAAAGGGTTTAGAAAAGCATAAAGTTACACCAAACCCCTTTAAAAAAGTCTAAGGATTGGTGCCTAGGGTTTTTTTTTATAGTTTTAATCAGCTAAAAGCCCTTAATAATGTATTTAAATACATGTTAAGCTAGAATAGGCTTAACTTGTAAGCTAGTCCCACCCATCCTTTAGTTTGGTGCCATTTTGGTGGTGTCTAGGAGCTTAACAACAACCATTTTAATTAGCTTGTCCATGATTGGGCCTTTTGTGTTAAGTTATTAATATTTTAGCCCAATAGCAAACCAAAGATTGCTACTACATGTGCCTAGCCCATTAGCAAGCTTAACTTGGAGTAGTTCACAATTAAACTCTCTTAACTTGATAATTATTAGGGCTTTCAACCTAACCACTTTTATTTATATGTTAGATAATTTAAGTCATAATTAAATTTTCTAATCCAAGTAAAACAATTTGAATTCATGTAAATAATATTAAATAATCAATTAAATAGTAGTCAAATAATTGTTTAATTTTCCAAATACAATTATTTGGCTTTATTTAATAATATCCCTAAAATCATGTCTACAAATAAACATTACCTTGAGAAGACACTCTTATCTTTATTACCATATTAAGACATCTCCAATAGGATTTCATAAATCTAATTTATGCCTTAAATTATTCTTAATTGAATTTATTCAATTAAATCCATCCCCTTCTACCTTTTATTTAATTAAGTTGTAATTAAATCCTAGTTTTAATTTAATAGATCTTATTATTGTGTTCAACCCATCAGGCTTCTATCACAACAACAAAAAACATAATTACCTAATTAAGTGTATTTATATTTATAGACCAAGATTGGCCTTTAGCAAGGCATCATGGCCACCTGGTATAGAAGAAAAGTTGATATGACCTCTTTAAAAAACTTTCAATAACTAGCCTCATAGTGTACTTTGTTCCTTTCACCAAATATCCCAAAAGGATAATGAACATGGTGGAGTGTCCACTCATGTATTAGTCCATAGTAATTCCTTCAGCTTTCGGTTAACCCTATGAATAGAGAGAAATAGCTTTTTCTAAATTCATCATGTGTTGGCCAGCAATATGATCAAGTCAATCAAGGCCTAGAACAAATGAAATATGCCTTAGTTATCACTTAGAATGGTGAATCATCTTTAGATCACTCACCCACCTTCGTATGGTTCATGCCATATCCAAAACCATCTTACTATAAGCATCCATCTATTTTAGACCGTTTAGGATGGAAACAAATCTTAACACTTTCTATACAAGATGACATGGTATTTCAAGTTTGAGGACTCATATACACGATTAACATATGAGAACATGTTCCATATACACTTGAGTGACCTTTATCATGGAGTTCTCACATAAGCCTTGTTCAATGAACTTGTTTTCATAAAACAAGCACCCATATGCTATCCCTATGTATTTCTATACTTTAACTTTTACGAGATCAAAAAGTTGGATGCATCAAATGCATAGAGACTAGAATATGTTAGTCTTGTGAATTCTCAATGCCCTGTCTTGATAATACAATGACTAAGAATGTTTTTAGAACCATGACTTTGATGCAAAGGGATCTTACTGTTATAACTCATTACTAACTTTACAAGGCCATTATATTTCATGGGCTTCATCCAATTAGTGTTTGTATGAGTATCAATCACTCTACTAACATG
>JAQSVH010030631.1:0-10563 GCA_029448705.1 Adansonia digitata | reverse complement strand
CAAATAACACTTTGGATCATCGTAAGCCCCAATCAATTAAAACAAATTGCTCATCTAAAGCTCCCATACTGAAATACAAGAGTGACTAGGTTAAGGAGTCACCACCAATCTTTTGCAGCTAGGTATGATCGGTCACCTATTAAACCATTCACTAAAGAGTTACGAAAATCTAAAAGAATGATTTTATAGTCTGCGTATGCCTAAGATCTATAAAGTTAGGCTCGAAAGCTGGTTACACTACAAGTAAGGACTCGATCCCTCTCGTGATACCTAATAAATTGGTATCAACTAATCACGTATTTGAATTAGTTTTTCTTGCTTTCAATCACACATATTCAATAATAATCCTTCCATTTATTCATCAAAATCAAATAAATATCACTAAAAAATGTGTCCCAAGACTCTTACCTAGACCAGCTCAAATCTATAACTGATTCAGAGCTAAAATCATTTATAAAGGAAAATTTCTATAAAAGCATTTGACTCCAAAAATATTCTCTAATTGACTTCATTTTCAATATTTTTTTTATCAAATTTGACTCCATTTAAAAGAAAACAAAAAAATAGTACATTTAGACTAAATTAAGGAAATCATAATTTCAAAAACTAGATTAAATATTTAATTCAACTTTGAAGCTTTAGTGTAAGCCACTAAAGACCTTCCATAGGAAACTCTTAAACCAATTGACATACTAAATGTGACTTCTAGAATCACTTTTGTAGCATCCAAAGGCCTCAAAATATTGAACACTAAACCCGAAGAAACTTGAAACAAAGGACAAATTTAACCTTTAAAGCTCTCCAAATTTATTTTGGATTATTCCTATCATATAAAATCAACAAATCAAATTCTATGAATGTTGACTTATTATAATTCAATCTAAAAATTCTTTTAAAAAATGCTAGAAAATCATTTTGGCTGTCGCGTAAATTTTTTAATTGGACACTATTAGATTGCATAACATATCTGCCAACCTATTTTTTGGATTTTCTTCCTAATTCATCAAGAATACCCACCAAAGCCATACAAAAATGACTATCCTCATCAAAAACAACTCATAATACTGATCATGCACTGAAACAGAGCCATATGAACAACTCGTGTTCTAGGATTTTTCTTTCTTCATCTGGTCACGAAATCAAAAGTTACAAAAGCCTATCATGCAACCCAATCAATGAGGATTACATGGAAAATACTAGTACAAATTCCTAAGGTCTATAACCTATTCGAAATATTTATTTTTTTATTAGACTACAGTGCTAAATTGCAACAGTAGCTCAACATAATTTGTGATCATGAAGCTTTTTATCAAATTTTTAAAACATGTTTCTAGAAGTTTGAACATCCTGCACAAACAGACTCTATCAATGTCCTATATAAGGAAACAACAAAGACTTTTAAGTGCTAAGACCTAGGAGTATGTTTTTCGACATTAGCGATATGCTTCGAAGTTATATGAATGTTTCTACTTTTATCGCTATTATTCATTATAATATATTGTTAACAAGTGAGAGGCACACGAATGCCATTTACTTGTGTGCTGTAACCAACACCTATAGTGACACTAAAAATCATAACCTGACTCCCCAAACATAACCTAATGACCCACATTAATGCTTACCAAATTTAGACTCAATAAATGTCTAATCACTAAAAAACATTTTTATTTGCTTCCAATCAGCTACAAAATCAAGCCATTTTATTTAATACCCCTAAGTTGTTCATAAATGAGCTTATTAAATACAATCAAACCTTGACTCACCTATTGATTAAGTGAACTAAGATTGGCCCTAGGGGTTTTCTTAGGAAAACAAGTTTTTTATATATCCTAAGCATCCTAGTATGCATTTTATCAAACATGTAGAATACTAACGTGTAGTTCTAGCAATTAATCAACCACAAATCCTATTCTAAACACAAATTCACTGTGACCAAATATTCCTAAGCTATTTATGCTCATCTATTCATCAATTCTTATCAAATTCTCATCATTTAATAATCAAGTACAAGAGAATAAGCTTGGATTTAATTCAATCAACATGATTAACAATCAAAGCATGCTTTCAATCATTTGAACATGTAAGCTTCTAATTTCATTAAATTAAGCATCAATTTCAGCTTACCCAAGTTTAACCTAATTTATTTTATCAAGATTTATATACATATTATCATTTAAGCATAACCAAAACTAAGTTAAGGACATCTAACCCTAGTCGAATCTAGCTAGGTACATTTTCACTTGTTTGAAAGATTTATTAAGCTCAAGGACCTAAGATTTCATCACGTAATTTTATGATTTGAGATAAATATACTTAGAATCTTACTCAACTAAGGTTAAATAATCAAAACTACACAAATCAAGTTAGCTGAAACCTATATCTAGAAGATTTTTTAGATTGAACACTAGGTTTAGTATCCTAATCATGATTTTAATTTCCTTTCTTTAATTAATCACCAAATCACGTTTCAATATCATTAAATCAAGGTAAAACCTAGCTCCAATCACGCTTAAAGCATTATTTCATCATGTATTATGTTTTGCCAAACCAAGAGAAGCAACATCATGGCTAAACCTTAAGCGACCTCAATTAAGCATGACTCAAACACTAAACATGCTAATTAAGTTGAAAACAAAGAGATTAGAAGGAGACTATACCTACTCTAAGTTATATTCTTTAGTGGAGGTTGAGAGCACTTAAGAGAATTTCCAAAATATCTCCAAAAATATATCAGTGAAAGTCCCTCTTAATGAATAGCCACCACCATCTATTTACAGACTTTAGATGGTGAACTAAATCTAAGTCACCGATGGGTAACCTTAGGATTAACTACTAACCACATAAGTTCCACCAATTAACTAGATAGGAAATGACTAATTAACCCTTAATGAATGGATTAGCAATTCCCCAGATTTAGCACAAGTTGAATTTAACCAAAGCATGTTCCTACATTAATTCATGTACAACTTTTTGTAACATTCAATTAACTGGGATATGTCTATGTAAAAATGCAATTGAATGTTTCATCCTATAGTAAAAATGTGTCCTAATGACTTCCTCACAAAAATATGAAATTTTCTATTTCAACCTCTTGGATTAAGCCATCAAGAGTTCCCAGCATTCTAAATTCTTAAGGTTCTTTCATGACCTGGTTTAGATTACACCTTTTTTACCTAAATCCCATGTTTGATTTCATTTCGGTGCAACCAATTTTGAAATCTGAGTTATAGAACTCTTCCAGTTTCAAAATTTAACTCTAGGCTAAAAAGTTAACTTTTATGGCTGACTTTGCCAACTATTGACTTTTGATTTCAACTTCTAAAACAAGTCTCTTTTTTTGCTCAAATGACCTCAATAAACACTCTAATTCTCTCAAAAGACATATATCATTCAATTTTTTACACTCTCAGGTTTTCAAGATACCAGTCTCGATTTTTCCAAATCCTGGAACCTCCCCCTCAATTGAACAATTAAGTTCAAATACATTATTACGTTAAGCTAAGCTCAAAGTGTAGGAAAAATTGATCAGAGGCAGAGCAAAATTTTTAAAAATTTTTAATCTGATCGTTCTAAATCGTGTTGTTATATACAATAAACCATCTTAATTAGTTACCAGAGTTGAACATTTAAAGATCTTGTCCAAGAATTCCTAAACCCATGTGAAAGCTTCAACCAACTAGTCTTCCCACTATTCTCCAAATTTGGTAGACTGTGTGAGCACTCTTTGTCTCGATTAACTTCGAATTCGCATGGCTTGATTCTCCTTAATGACCACTTTGTGCCACCAAGTTTAGAACCACGAGATATTGTGATTAGAAACCTCCAAATGTGGCTCCAAAGTCTAACAATAAACCTTAATCATAAGCTTCTTATTTATATCAGGTAACAAGGCAGCCTTAATTTTAATTTTTCAATTAAGATAATTATTTTACTAATTCCATAAAACCCATATGTGGGACCAATCTTAGTATGGGTGCCTATTATAATTTGGCCCAATACCTAGAGTCCATAAACAAAATTTTGGCTCAAATTTGTTTTATGAAATTTAGCTTGTTTAATCTGAATACTAATTAATTCTGATTAAACTATTAATTTTATTTAGTTCAATAATTTTCCATAACACAATTCTAATTCAAAATAAAATTATAGCAATTTTATTTGAATAGAATAATCATGTACTAATTATCAAAATAAAATTGTCTATGATAAAATAATTAATCTATCATAAATTAAAATAAATAAATAAAATAATTTTTTAATTTATTTAGAATATTATCCATATTTAATTTATAAATAAATACTTAAAAAAGTCTTAATAGATATTAAATTAATTATATAAATAATTAATTTCCCATATCTATTTAATTTAAATGAATTCTTATATTTATCAAAAGATAAATATAATTAATTTAAATCACTAATTCTCGTCTAAATAAATATTTAATCAAATTACATATATATATTTTAAATAAATAATACCAAAAAATCATTTTCATTTGTTTATTGAAGAAAATGCCCACACTCTTGAAGTGAATGAATGCGGCGTGCCACTTTACTATATTGAGAAATTTTCTCTCTGGATATTCCGATCAATAACCAACCATTAAGGAATTATATTGAGCTTGTGGAGGGACCAATTGGACATATATGATTAGGCTCCAATAATCTATGTATTAATTATTCTATCATAAATAATTAATCACATAATTAATAATCTCAAAGTCAAACTACTAAAGACCTGAGACTGCACTTCCATTTATGTACCATATTATATAAGCATTATAAATAGCCTTTTGTTTCAATAACCTTGTCATTTGTGTAATACCTCATATGATATTCGTGATTAACTTAAGGTTAAATGTCTATTTTACCTACTTGATCACCTTATCTTAAAATTCCATAATACTCTCCATGTGAAAATGATTGTTCACCATATGTGAACAATTTATCATTTGACATGCAAATGACAAAGGCTATGTCCATTTTCACTATACCACATAATGCTTTATAAAAGAATAACTTTAACTATTTATAGGAGCTATGATTTCATATCTAAAGTAAAGCTCTCATTGAGTAAAAGCCATATGCCCAACAAACCAATGTAGTAGCTTACTACTTCAAGACGCTTTTGCATTTGAAATGTCAAAGCATACAAATTATACATATGAGTCTATTACTTACTCAGGATTAAGGTAATTACACAATGAATGTCAAAAGTGAATTAATCTATGTAAGCATAATTATTTACTTACTAATGGACTAATTGCACTTTAGTCCAGTCTAATATATCAACACCTCTAGATAATATATTTATGTCTCTAGTTAGGAGTCAAACTACTCTAAATGACAAAGACAAGCCATCTCCTCAGTTGGATTTACACAACATAATAGTTTTAACATAAATTAATTGCTCACATTAACCCCGTAGACTATGGACTATTGATTTAGATTACTTACCTTAGAATGTTGTCTTCCCACATATAAAGTCCATTATATGCAACATTCTAACTGTATAAACTCAAGTAGTCAACAAGTCATATTTGCCTACATTTACTTTAACATATAAATCTAAATGAGGACGAAATAGCAACAATATAATGATAACTCAAATATATAAACAAATAATCAGTTCAAAGTAATGAAATACATCAAAATGTCTTTCATCCTTATGGCATTCCTAATAATCTCACCTAGCCAAAATAGACTGGCAGTGACTCTAAGTAAAATGATCATTTCATAATAACCATTTAAGGTTAAGTCGAATGTGTGATTCATTCTAACAACTTAGTCCACAACAAAAAAAAAAAAGAGAAAAGAGAAATTTACCTATCTACATTGGGTTTGCACTCAACACGTTGCAATGGATGGTCTCCCATGTGAATAAATAAGTACACGTAATTCCCATTTGGAATTAAAAAACACTAGAAGTATATGTCAATTTCTATAATACATAAATACCGTATAAGTCATAATTAATCAAACACATTGATCAATCTAAATATTTAGGTCTTGAACATTCATGTTTGGCTACATATCCATGCATGCGTTTTCATGCATGTTTGTCATCTTGATTATCATAATCAAGCAACCTCATGCTCAAGCCATCACATGTTTGCAAGATGTGACTAATACTAGAATAAGCATACTTTCATCTCAATAAGACAAATGTCTAAACTTAATCCCTTCAGAAGCTCGTCCCAACTCTTACACAAAGAATAAAGGTGGGTTGCTCATGTGACCAAACCAATCCTCTACCTATGCTTGACATGCTTTATTTTTTCATTGTGAAACAAAGAAAATATGCTCAAAATATGAAGAATATAACTTGTATTAAATTCATAAACACAATATTTGTTCACACAAATTACAAGTATGCAACATAAAAAAGTTCATCCAAGTGAATCATAATCAACGCAAAACCATCGATTTGGCAAATAAGATTGCTGGAATTGGTTTATTTAACCAATCAGCCACCATTGAGTCTATAGAAAATCCATTCGAACTTTTTTCCCTTTAATTGCATCTCTAATAAATTATATACCTATATGATTGGTTTTGCCCTGATATTTTGAATTTTTAAAATAAACCAAAGCTGCCATACTATCACAATAGATAGTGATTTTATCATTAGGTGCCACAACGCCTAAGTGATCAAGGGAACGACCAAGCCACAAGGCTTCTTGCGTATCAGCTGATTTAGCAACAAACTCAACTTCCATTGTTGATAAAGCCAAGCAAGTTTGCTTCTTGCTACTCGGCAAGATAACACTATTATTAAGCATAAAAAAATAACAAGAACATGCATTTCATATAGTCAAAAAGGGAAAAGGCATACGACCGTAACATGCATCAATATTTTCCTACAACCTAGGACCATTCATATCAACCAACTTATAGGCTCTAATACTACTATTGGATTTCATATAAACATGTAGATAGTGGAAGAAAACGATCACTTCTCTTCCTATGCAATGCTCAATTTTGCGGAATAAGAAAACCTAACCAATGGTCTAGGTCAGCCTTGTAACCAACTTGATTATAGCAACTATAAGGGACGCTTCCACAACTTTACTTGCTCTCTAAAGCCAGAATGATTTTCCATTTCGTTTCTTGATCACTTAGCAATCAAAAACTCTCTCCTCTCTTCTATGTTCTTTAGTATTTGGAAATACTTAAGAACCTTTTGAGAATTCTGAAACACACTATTTTTTTCTGAAATAAGTGCACAAAACACTCTCTTAATCAGCTAGCATTTATGCTGACAACAATGATCATTACCTCTTTCAGTAACGGAACTTGTCTTTGGATGATACCCCTTCCATTTATAGCCTCCAAAAGTCTTGTCTCAAAAGACATTTTTTTAGACCAATAGTTGTTTCTAAAACGGTCGAAGGATATCGCCTTTTCAGAATAACTTCCTTTTGGTCATAATGGTTTGAACAACGGAATCATTCTCTTCCAAATCAATGCGCTGGTTCAGCTTCAGTTAAAAAGGGAAATACTTATTCAGAAACAATATGATATTTTAGTTATATATGGCAACCAATTGTGTCCTCTTTCACCAATTATGTACTCGTATCCTATGTCGTCCTGCCAACTTAGCTACCTTCAACTATTGTCACTCCACCTCAGCTAAGTGTCACTCAACTAATTGGGATCCAGCTCTCTTAAGTTGAGTTAGCTTGTTTTCAGCTCCCTTGAGCTGAGTTATCTGGTGTCTAGATAATTTGATCTTATTTAAGCTTTATCTTGACCTCCAATGGGATTCGACAAGCTTTTCTCATCTTCTAGTTTGTCATTATCATTTACATTATATCAAGTTGAATTTGTCCATCATTGATATATTTGCATACTTATATCCAAATATATCTGACAAAACCCTCCATCAATAGATTCTCGACCATTGTCAAACCTCAAGCATTTCAACTCCCAAACTTTTCTCATTCACAACCTTGGCTTTCCATTTTTTAATGTATAAAAAACAATTTTTTTTAGAAAATAAACCCATATCTTTCTGCTAGAGTCATCAGTAAAGTAACATGCTATTGAGAACAGCCAAAAGACGCTATTAAGAAGGTCCCACAAATCTTTCTACGAGCTCTATCTCAATATCTTGCCATCGGTCAAGAAATTGAACTTATCTTGTTTCCCCAAAAACAACTCTCACACATCCAAGTTAATAAACTTCAGTTCTAGTAGCTTTCCATCTGATAGAAGTTCCCTTATCCCTTTCTGACTCATATGTCTAAGTTTATAATGCCATAGACTCGCGTCAACATTGGATTCTACAATAAAGATAGTGTTTTTGTCTTTTGAAGTTATTTACAAAGTGCTTATTATTCTACCACAAGCTATCACCATAGCTCTCTCTCTCTCTCTTTTTTTATTTTGGCCAAAATCACCATAGCTCTTTTAGATGGCTTTTATTCACCGCCCTAAAGTCTTTGGCATGACCGCCATTATCCTACTGACCAACAGATATTAGATTTTTCTTTAATCGTGAAACGTGTCTGACCAGCTATAATTTCCAAATAGGATCGTTCGGTTGCTTGATTGCAATACTTCACCTAGACCCATGACATCTAGCATTTGCCCTTCGGCCGAGTATACGTTGTCGAAATCATTAACAAAATTTTTCATGGCTTCTTAATGGGAAATGGTATGAAATGAGGCACTTGTATTCAGCACGCAATCATTGGTTGGGATGTGAACTGCAAGAAGTAGAGCATCCTCAATTGTTTCAAACACCACATTTGTATAAATGTTTTCCTTTTTCTTTTGAAACTTGCAAGTCTTCCTTAAGTGATCAAGCTTCTAACATTTCCAATAAACAACTTGTTGCTTGGAGATTGACTGACTTCTACCGCTGTTTTTGGATTTCGACTTCCCTCTATTTGAATCTCTTCCATCACCTTTATTCCAACAAACAGTTTGTTGTCTGAAAGGACCTTACTCTTATAATCCTAACAAATCTCGATGAGAGCTAAACCCTAACAAATATCGTCTCTTCTATGTATAAGATACTTCCGTGTTAATCTCAATATTCAATATTTTTTGTGAAAATTTTCCAACAATTAAACACATGCAATGGGCAAAGCTTACATCCATAACCAAGTGAACATATTGATTAAAAATTTCCTTGTGAATTTCTTCTGATTTTTAATGCTCTTTTTAGTTGTGTTTTGCTTCTTTAGGAATGACGCTGTTTGGATGAAACTGTTGGTGAATGAATTTTTAACAAAGAATTTTAATTTGCTTTAATTTTTTTTTCTTTTCAAGACAAACTTTAAAACGCAAGAGGTTTTCTTGGCTGGATTAAAAGTCCTTAGGCTTGGAGTATTTTAATTTTGTGTTGCTTTTCTTTTTTATTTTTTTCTTTGAATCGAATAATAACAAGAAATAAATAAAAATAAAAATTAAAAAAAAATAATTACAAACTGATCTAAATTTGGATTCAATTTCTAAAAGTCAATAAATAAATTTATATCCATTTAAAAACAAAGCTCCAATAATCAATTTAGATAAAAATAACAATTAAGATGCAAATTAGTGTGTGGGACAACTTCTGTTTTCAGCCACAAGCATTTTGAATCTTCTATTTCAATTTTCAAATCAATCAACACTGCTCCGTCACTTTCCTTCTTTATTTCCTGTCCTTTCCTCCCACCAGCCACTTTGCCCCCCGATAATTCCTTTCTTTTCCTAATTTCCTTCCCTTTCGATTCTTGCTTAATTACTTTACTTTTTTCCTTGTTTAAATTAATTCCCATCAAATATTCTCTTCTCCCTATTTTTTTTCCATCGTATTTTCTTTTCTTAATTTCACTCCAGGAAAAGTTTGTAACATCATCCAAATAATAAAAACCTATTATTTTTAGTCAAAGTGAGAGAGAATGATGACAAAGGTCAGTGGCCTCTTTCTTCTTTCTCTCTCTATTATTTGTTGTTCATTTTATCATTACATTGAGATATACTAAACATATATGCATTTGTTCCGTATGCATTGAGAATATGGCTCCAACTTCAATTAATCAAAAAAATCTGTAATAGTTTAAATGAAATTTAAATTAAATCTATGCAATTATGATCTCAACCTAAATATTATAATATATACATATATATATATATATCTTTGGTTTGGTGCAGAGCAAGATACTGTTGTAAAATGTTAGAATATAGGTAGAATCAGACTTATTAGGACGCCCATACGAGCAAATATCTAACCTTTAATACGAATTGGATAAGAATTTTGTTCCTAATAAGATTTCTTGTTTGTTATTAGAATCGTATTCCCAACAGGTTTTGATATATTCTATACAAATAGACACCTATATTTATTAAAAAAAAATAACAAAAAATATTACTCTCAAATACACTAATAAATATAAAAGTTCCCTCATAAAGTCTTAATTCTCTTGATTATCTTTGGATATAGAATTTAAGATTTGGAATGTGAAAATTTGTGAATGAATAGATTAAAAATATTTTAAAAATTATGTAAAGTAGAAATAGTCCTTTATATGTTTTTAAAACAAATATCAATAAATCAATTTTAAAAATTCG
>JAQSVH010030620.1:0-10564 GCA_029448705.1 Adansonia digitata | reverse complement strand
AACCTCGTATCAATACTTGTGCACCAATAAAACTTGCATGTACATGTCGCTTCTTGATTTTCCTCAACTTTAACACAAATCTGAGCAACTCCAATAACAACATGAGAAACAGCTTTGACACCTCACCTTACATTTTTCTCTAAAATGACCCATAAGCATTTTAGACCTTTAAAAAAAAATTTTTTTGTCTAGCATCATGTCGTCGACACTTTATAGTTGTCCCCTAGTTTTTATTTCTATTTCTATTTTCTAATTTTTTCATCTGTCACCTAAGTCCTAGGATGTCAAAATTAGCCCGGACAAAATAAGGTGTCTATAGTTCCTTCTCTTTAGTCGTTGCTAAGTATTAGGAACAAGGCAAAGACAAATAGGGACCATTTTATTCGGATAGGATAATGGATTTGTATGCCTACTAAGAAATGGAGAGTTATTTAGTATCATGTTGAGGTGGGTTAAACAACTTACAAAAAAGAAGATTTTAATGAGTTTTTAGGGCTTGACCTCTCTACTTGGTTATTTTTTTGTTTTATTAAAATGGGTGCCATCAACTTTTGTGGGCTTTGAGGTAGGCAAAAAAAGATGTCCCATTTTCCATGGACTAAGGTAGACAAGTGCCACCAGTTTGTGTGGGCTTTAAGGTAAGTGAAGAAAGACATTCAACTCTTTGTGAACTACGGTAAATAGGTGCCACCTACTTGTGTGGGCTTTAAGATAAGAAAACATCCTACTCTTTAAAGACTAAGATAGGTAGCGTCTTGCTATTTAAGGATTGAGATAGGTAGTTACCACCAGCTTATATAGGCTTTGAGGTAAGGAAGCATCCTAAGCATCTTGTTCTTTAAAGACTGAGGTAAGTAGTTACCACTAGCTTGTGTGGGCTTTGATAAGTGTCCTGCTCTTTAAGGACTGAAAAAAATGAGTTTGGGATACTTCTCTTAGATGATTTTCAATAAGCTCGTAAGGTCAAAGATAGTTAAGACCTTTTAAAGTTTCTCAAAATAAAAAATTGTACCTTAGGTTCCCTATAAATTTGACTTCTATATATGAATTGATACCTAAAACATGTTAAATGCTGCATAATGCATAGAGATGCAAATACTTGCCTAATCGAAGCAAGGGTGATAACCTTCAAAGCTTAATCCAATGGTTGGTTTTAGGCTTTCTTTGGCTTTAGTGAGGTGGCCTTTTGTCCAGGGCTTGTCAATCTTGCTCTAGATTTCTAGAGGCTGTAAGTGTTAAGGTTGTCCCCTCTTTGAAGGTACAAAAGGTTTATGACGACTTACTAAGAGAGGTTTTAAGCATATTGTCTAGATTTGGGGTCTTAGTGTAAGATTGGTTGTCACCCAAGGGTTTACTCTTAGTCTTTAAATATGAAACAAAGTTCCTGCAAGGTTTTATCTTTTAAAGTAATGCTAGTAAATCTTATTACTAGTTTTGTCCATTTATCAAGCACTATCAATTAAAGGAAGAACATGATGCAACATGAAATGCAGGGTTACAAAAAGGTTTTGCAAGAAATCGAATAGTTATATTTTTATTCAAAGAAAAAAGGCAAAGTTGTGACAAACTTATGAGATCATGACAAATTTTGAAATATAAAAGAGATAAAAGGAGTCTTCTTATTCAATTGGCTTTGATGTTGATGAGATGAATTCTTTATTGACTACATTCAAAAATTTCTCTGGAGCAATTAATCCTTTTGGTGTTGGCTGACTCATAAGAAGTTTCATTTGATTACCCCATGGTAGAGTAGGGCCTGAAAGTTAAGTGGTTCTTATTTTTCAGGTGCAGGTGTGGATAAGGTTTTGGTGGGGTTGGTCAACACAAAACAATTAAGTTAGGTTATGACTTAGGGTCTTAAATATGGGGAAGATTGGTTTTAGGCTAGGTTTGGGCTTGGCTTGGTTTGAATTAAGAGTTCTAATCACTTAAGCCACCTTCTCGAGTTTTGAACTTAAGCTATTTTTTCTCCTTTTCCTTCTTTTTTTGTTTTTGTTATTTTGTCTTGTATTTTTGCCCCCTTTTTTATTTTTTTTTATTTTTTTGGGGTGAAAGGTAAGCGAGGGACTAATAGGATGCCCTTTTAGGTTTTTATCCTAAGTCCTTTTAAGCATAGTATATTTTAACAAAATCAAAGTTCACAGGGTTGGGCAGGTCACTACCATCCATCTCGATTAAGATTAAGGCTTCTCTATAGAATATGTGTTTCACCATATACGGTCTTTCCTAATTTAAGGTCCATTGAGAAAATTTGTTTGAGTACCAAGTCACCTTCTTGGAATTAATGAGGGTGGACCTTTTTGTCATGGGCTCTCATTATATGCTCTTGATATATCTGCCCATGATAAATTGCTTTGGTTTTTTTCTCTTCAATGAGATTGAGCTGCTCATATTGGCTCTTAACCCATTCAGCTTCTTTAAGTTAGGATTCTATCAAGACTCTAAATGAAGGGATTTCAACTTTAATTGGCAAGATGACCTCTATGCCGTAAACAAAAGAGAATGGGGAGGCATCTGTAGAAGTTTATACTATCGTGCGATAGGTGTGCAGGGCAAAAGGTAACTTCTCATACCAATCCTTATACATCTCAGCATCTTTTCAACTAACTTCTTGATATTCTTGTTGGCTGCTTTAACTGCTCCATTCATCTTTGGTGGTATGGGACAGAGTTTTGATACTGAATCTTGAACTGAGAGTAGACTGCTTAAATCATCTTAATTTTTAAGTTACGCACGTTATCTGTGATGATCTATTAGGGAAAACCATATCTACAAATGATGTCTCATTTCACAAATTCGCACATAATAGATTTGGTCACACTGGCATAAGAAGCTACCTCTACCCACTTGGTGAAATAATTGATCGTGACCAAAATGAAACGATGCCCATTAGAAGCCTTGGGGGTAATCGATCCAATCATGTCTATGCCCTACATAAAAAAAGGCTATGCAGCTATCATAATATGCAGGGGTGTTGGCAGGACATGGATCTTGTCAGTGTAGATTTGGCATTTATGACACTTTCGAGCATAGTCAATGCAATCCTTTTCGAAAATCAACCAATAATAACCTGATTGCATGACTTATCTTGCCATTCGGTGTCCATTAGCATGCATACCATAAATTTCTTTGTGAACTTCTTTAAGTATTCTTTTGGCTTAGGAGGCATCCATGCATCGGAGTAACACCTGATCCTAGCCTTTCTTATACAAAATCTTATCATCAAAAATAACGTTCCTAGCTAATCATCTAATGGTTTTCTTATTAGCTTTGGTGGTGCCTTCTGGGTACCATTAATCCTTAATGTATTGAAAGATGTTATGATACCATGGCAAACCATCCTTTTCTTCTTCAACATTCTAGGAATGTGCCGGGGTTGAATAGATACTCATTTGGATAAGAGCAATGTTCGATTCTTGATTCACTTTAAACATGGAAGAGAAAGTGGCCAAGGCATTAGCAACTTGGTTCTCTTCTCGAGGTAGATGTTGAATGCTTATATCATCAAACTCTTTCTTGAGCTTTGATATCAGATTCCTATAGTGGATCAGTTTAGCATCACGTGTTTGCATTCTCCCTTTAGTTGATAGATGATGGGGCTAAATCATCAAACACTTATAATGTTTGAATACATCTTTCAATAGTTTCCTAAAATCCTATGATGTAGGCCTCATATTCGGCTATGTTATTGGTGTAGTCAAAGTTTAATCACACTATGAAAGGGTAATGGTTTCCCTCGAGTGAGATGAAAATTGCCCCAATTCCATGCCCCAGTGCATTTGAAGCTCCATCGAAGTATATTTTCCATGGAAACCCATACTTGACAATGTTCTCTACCTCAGATATGCACAACAAGTCTTCGTTAAGGAACTCAAAGTTTAAAGGCTAATAATCATCTGTGGCTCGACTTGCCAAAATGTCTGTTATTGCACTACTTTTAATGGCTTTTTGGTTCACGTACACTATGTCATACACAAAAAGCATAACTTGCCATTTGGCAAATCTCCTAGACAAAGCGAGGCTTCACACAAATACTTAATAGGTTCAAGCTTGGTGATTAACCATGTAGTGTCGGACAACGTGTATTGCATTAACCTTTGGGCTGTCCTAGCTAAAGCATAACATAGGTTCTCTACGAATGAATAATTATTTTCATATTTTGTAAACTTCTAGCTCAAGTAATAGATGACATGTTCCTTCTTTCTTTACTCATCATGTTATCCTAATACATAGCCTATCAACTTGTCTAGGATTGATAGATACGGGATTAGTGGTCGTTTGGGCACTGGTGGCATAAGTACTACAAGTTTGAAAGGTAATGTTTGACCTTATCAAAAGCTTTTTGGCATTCTTAATTCCGTTCTCTAAGATTTTATTTTTATTAGTAGCCAAAAGATTCATCGCATTTATCGGTCAACTAAGATATGAATTAGGCTATATAGTTCAGTCTTCCCAAGAAACTTCTCATTCTTTTGAAGTTTAAGGTGGTGGTAGGTTTTGAATAGCCTTAACCTTGTCAGGATCCACCTATATTAATTTTTCGCTCATACTGAACCCTACAATTTAATAGAGGTGGCACCAAATGTGCATTTGGTCGGATTCAACTTAAGTTGATATTTGTGCAATCATTTGAAGAGTTTTCAGAGGTTGGCAACATGTTCACACTTTTTTGGTGATTTGGTGATCATGTCATCCACATAGACCTCTATTTTTTTCGCATAAGGTCATGGAACAATGTTACAATAGCCCTTTGTAGGTTACCCTAGCAGTTTTTAACCCAAAAGGCATCACTTTATAGTAGAAAGTTCCCCACATAGTCCCAAAAGTGGTCTTTTCCATGTCTTCAGCTGCCATTTTGATTTGATTATAGCTTGAAAATCTTGAAAATCCATCCATGAAAAAAAATAATGCATTTTTGGTAGTGTTGTCTATTAAGATATTAATGTAAGGTAGAGAAAAATTATACTTGGGGCTGGCTCAGTTTAGGTCCTTACAGTCCACAGACATTCGCACTTTACCATCCCTCTTAGGAACTAGGACTATGTTGGCTACCTATTCAGGATATTTGACTACCTCGAGAAATCCAGCTTTAAATTGTTTCTTGACTTCTTCCTCAATCTTAAGGAGCATTTCTAGCTTCATCCTCCTTAATGCTAGATTGGTTTGCATTTACGTTTAAGAGGAAGTTTATGAACTACAATATTGGTATCTAATCCAAGCATGTCTTGATAGGACCAGGCAAACATGTCTTGGTATTCCTAAAGAAGACTTATTAGTTCTGCTTAAGTTGATGGCTTTACGGAGGTTTTGATTTTAACCTATTTTTAGTTCTCCTTTGTTCCAAGGCTTATGGTTTCAGCGGGTTCTTCATGGGGTGATTTTTTTTCTATTCAACTAGTTTCAGTACGTCTAAGGGTACAGGGTTCTCTTAAGGATCCTCTTTAGATTTGACCTCACTGACATAGATCGGTTGTTCAAAATCAATTTTTGAAGCTTCAGTATGAGCATTCATGTCATCTTCATTGAAATGCCTAAAAATATGAAACAGAACAATATGGGTGGAAAAATATGTGAAGAAAGGTCTAAGGTTGACAAGAACTATGAGCATACAGAATGAATACAAAATGTTCAGTCATTTTCATTGATAATACTTAATAAAAGTTGCCTATACAAAGGATCCTACAATGTTTTTGGGCAAGAGCATGTAGGTTTAGTTGATAGCATTACTTTGAAATAGACTTGAACAGTCCACAAATCTTGGTCTCACTCTAAACACTTAGAATAAATCCTGGAGGTCACTGACCAATCTTTGCACTTATAGTCAATATTTTTGGCTCGCCAATCATATTGATGGAGATATCCTCAAACATTTTGTTCAATATAAGCACAGCACTAGCGAAGCCAGTATTTACATGTCCTTCTAGATAGAAACTTTCACAAAGTGATGGGAATATCATTGGTTCATCCTCCATGTCTTATCTTGATAAATTAGCCATTCTATTTTCACAGTTCATCTAAACTTGCTTTCTTTTTTGCTGTGCATTGGGCTTAAATCCCAACCCTCTTTCGTTGAATTGGTTGAACACTTTCAAGGCTTTAGTAATTCCTTGAAGGCATTTCCTAAGTCTCTTTTTGGCCTGGGCACCTTCACTGATAGTTAACTCCAAACCCATGTAAGTACTTTTTGATAAGTGGGATTGATATAAGTTGTGTTGACAAGCTTTAAGGCTTGGAAAGAGGATTTTGGGCTATCTTCATCAGGTTTGATATATGGGGCATCAGTTAAGGTAGCAACAATGATATCTACCTCTACTTTAATACTAACAACTTTATTCTCAATGATAAATTTCAACTTTTGGTGTAGAAATGATGTACTACCCTAGCAAAATAAATCCAAGGCCTTCCTAAAAGGCAGTTATATAAGAGAACAATGTCCATCACATGGAAGTCAACTTCGTAAGTACATGGGCTGATTTGGAGTGGAATGGTGATGTTCCCCACAACATTCCGACAAGTTCCAGCAAACGCTTGCACAATTATATGACTATTCTGGATGTGAGATGTGTCAATAGGGAGCTTGTTCACTCATATATGGGCATTACATTTAAAGCCAACCCATTATCAATGAACAACCTAGGCAACATTGTGCCTTTACAATATATAGTGATATAAAGGCCTTTGTAATTTCCTCTTCCTCTGTGCCAAATTTCATCATTGCTAAAAGATATATAATTGTCGACAGTGATGTTGCTAACTAGGTAATCCAACTGACCTATAAAGATGTCAGCAGGGACAATAGGCTCATTCAAAACACTAAAGAGGGCATTCCTATGAGCTTCCGAATTTAACAGTAGTGACAACACAGATATCTTGGATGGTTGCTTATTTAACTCGTTAAAGATGCTGTATTCACTGTGCTTGACGAATTTGAGGAATTTTGTAACTTCTTTTTCACCCACGCCATCCTTGATTGCTATCGAATCTGAGTTCTTGGTTGTAGACTTTGGTGCTTAAGAAAAAAGATTAGCATTTTTTTGCAGAGTGCTATTTTTCGATGCTATTGGGGTGTAACGTTGGTTGCTCTAAGTTAAGTGACTTGCCCCTGAAAGGTCAACACTTGCTATTTGCTAGCTAGATTCTCTGATGATTAAGGTTTTGCTTTCATAGTTCCAAGGGACTGCCTTATAATCATTATACGAGAAGGGGGATGGAAGTTAAATGATCATTTAATGCTGAACAGGGTCAACTTTAACTGTCGGTCGATTATCGTACAAAATCAATAGCCTTTCAATCACATAAAGAAGATTGCCCTCTTTTTCTTCTACTGCATTGACAGATGGTATTACAGTTATAGACTCGATATGCGGGGTATGCTTTTCATCATAGAATTTGATGCTACCCTAGTTCATCATGCTTTGAACCATTGTGCGAAACTTTTTGCATGTTTGAAGAGTATGGCCACAAACAGTATGGAAATCATAAAAGTTGTCAATCTATTTCTCTGTCTTGTTGGTTGCATTAAGTAGTTTAGCTTGCACGAAGATTTGCCAAACCAAATTCATTAGTGTCTGAACTTCTTCTATGTTTTCCACAATCTCACAGTTTTTTTTAATGATCATTTCTTTTATGTCTGACTTAGCACAAGTTTGAGATGAACTGGCTTCGATGCTAGATTTTGATTGCATACTAGCCTTTATCTTTCCTTTCCTTTTATCCTTGCAGATATTTTTCTACTCAATTCATTTGTCATGGCCTCATTGATCCTCCCACAGAGTATGACCATAGTCGCAAAGTTTTTTTTGAAAAGCTTTTCGCTACCTTTCCATAATAAGGAGCTTACATCATGCCGATAAATCTAATAGTCATATCTTTTTTTCAGTAAGGGATAAATCTTGGCAGCCTTCTCTTTCCATCTTGTAGCGTACTATCTAAAACTTTTGTCAGCTTCTTTTCTCATGCCTATAAGAGACAGATAACTAGAGATCTGACCATCAGTGGGTCTTTCATTGCTAGTGGCATTGATAGATGGATCATCATCTCCATCCTACTCCTTGTAGAACTTAATTTTGGACAGATCAATCTTCTTTGGATCATCTCCAAGAATGATGGACAATGTTGCAAACTGTGTTCTTGGTCATAGTGGCAATATCTATTACTATTTTAGTTTTCATGAAAGCCTGCCAAACCTTGCTCATAGGGGTTTTGACTTATCCCATGTTTCTTTTAATTTGATAGCCTTTTCCATTGATTATCGCATTCACTCTTGGTTTGCATGATTAGAGAAGGGGTAGCCCCCATATTAGGTCCAAGACCTTGCTAAATCTTGATCACTCTAGTTTCTAGCAAACCATGCATCTTTCTTTTGAATGAAGTACAGCTCTCAATGGAGTGGCCTTACGCTCCCACATAGTATTCACAATAAGCATTCTCATCATACCATTTAGGGTATGATGGTGATCTTAGGTTCATGAATATTGGGGCCACTAGTTTACTTACCAATAAGCGAGAGTAAATCTCTTTATATGACTAAGGGAGTGGTTTAAAGTGCTCCATTACTTACCAATATGCATTGTGCATATTATGGGGCTATGCATTCTCTGCCACACTTTGCACAGGATTTGGTGCAAAGCTCATTGCAGGAGCAAAACCGATAGTGTGGACTGGTTGCAGTGCTGATTAGTAAGGGGTAAAACCTGTATTCAACATGCTTGGGAAGTGCATAGGCTGTGCTAGATGCAGACTTTGATTAAACCTATCACGGTTCTCACCTACAGCTTCACTATCCTCTTTTTACTTTTATTTGCTATCTTTTTGACTGATCTAGATGCTTCCTCGATTAATATCTTACTGCTCTTGATGTCATTCTCAATCATTTCACTTGATATGACCATATCAACAAAATTTTTTATGGCACTTCTTATTAGCCCTTCATAGTAAGAAGCTCGCAGGGTGCCAACAAATATAATTATCATTTCTCTTTTTCAGTTAGAGGAGGGTAAACTTGAGCTACCTTTTCCCTTCATCTCTTAGCATACTGTCTAAAACTCGCGAAAGATTTCTTCTCCATGTTCATGAGAGAAAGACAATCTGGAACCTAATTAGATACATGCTTATACTATTCAAGGAATGTGCATGCCAAGTCTGCCCATGTTTGAATTCTTGCAAGGCTAAGTCCTATATACCATTAGAGGCCTGCCCCAATCAAACTATCCTAAAAACAATGGATTAGTACCTTCTCGTTCTCTTCAAGTCCTACCATTTTATGATAGTACATGCGAAGATGAGTAGCAGGGTCAGTAGTCCTATTGTATTTTTCAAAATCAAGCACTTTAAACATGGATGGGATGACAACGCTTAAAACTAGCCCTAATGACTTTGCATTTATGATTCCAAATACATTACTTCCTTGCACAGTTAAAAGATGCTTCTCTAATGAGTGATACTTGTCCAAGTCTTTATCATTTTTTGAAGGCCTTTTTGTTTTCTCTTGTATCATGTGTTCATTAAGGTCTGAGACTATAGGACTTAACGGTGAAGAGCCCACGCCTTGAAATCCTTGAATTAAGTAGGATGCTATTGTAGGATTGATATAATTTGCTGATATGGTGGGATGTTTATTCTCGAAGGGTGCTACCTATCTAATGCTCCTTTTGGAGCACTAGTGGCCTTAGTACCACTATTCAAACTGCTTTTAGGGTGAGCCGATTCTTTTCCCATTTTGATTACACTCATTTACACTTTTTCTTTCAACATATTGGATAGCAATTTAGTTAACTCAATGATCTGTGCTTAAAGTTCCTCATTCTTATAGAGTGCATACTTTTGGAACTCTTTATACATGAGTTTGAGTTTTTCTATACGAGCCTTGGGATCATTTTCCATCGCTTTTCGATGATTGCAAGTGTTGTACCAATGGAAAACTATAGATTTTGTGCTTTCTATCACCTTCACTTTAAATTATTTTTAGACTAGGCCTTTATGGTATGTTCATGCATATGTTTGATGTAAAGATAGTGAATATGTGATATGAATGAATAAAAACCATGAAAAGATTAAGTTAGTTTATGCAAATACGAAAAGGACAATTGGATAAAGGGATAGCTCCACCAATACATCTTTCATTAAAGCAAGAAAATGTCTTAATTACATGTGATTACATTAAAAAATGCCTGACATGGTTACATTGCTTGATTACATGGTCCAACAAGTATAACAACTTTTGCTCATAAGAAGATATCACATGTTATAGATCGGGTTACATCTATCATGTTTTTGGCCTATAATTGAGCTACCTAGACCTACTCTATGAGACAATGATGATAGCCCTGATGGTGTTGGCATGCGTGATTAACCACTCAAAGCCATTCTTGCTCTCGTTATTCGAAGGCTCTCACTAGTGCACTGACTTAGTCTTGGCAAGCTTGAAGAGAGTGCTTTAAGTCTTGGATTTTGAATGTTAGAACTCTATTTTTAGCCTAGTTTACCCTTAAGTCTTAGACTCGAGCCTCTAACCATTTGTTCCTCATTCGATAAGTTGATACAAGAGCCTACATTCTAACAAGCT
>JAQSVH010030609.1:0-10564 GCA_029448705.1 Adansonia digitata | reverse complement strand
TTGATAGAAAAAGAATCCAACTATTATAATCAAATTAAAAGCAAATCAAAGAGTTGATTTTATACTTAAAAGTCAAAGCAATCCAACTTAACCCCAGCCAACTTTGCTCAATAGCCTTGTAGAATCTCAAACATGACTGCTTAAACAAGTGCGAGTTTATGTTAAAATTTAAACTAGTTTAATAAAAAAGTTTTAACAAATAACTTTGACTGCTTGAGTCGTTTGCCGGCGCAGTTGATCCCAAAATGTTTGGTGGAAGACATCTTCCCAAAATTTTAGACTTAGACCTGCTGGTCCATTTGGCCAACTCACAATAATACTTCAAAAAACAATATTATCCTTGAAGTTATTCGCTGCTCTTTTAAGCTTTTTTATTTTAGAAATATTTTCACAGAGAAAGCAAAGAATTCAGAGGCCGTGGTTTGATAAAGAATCTCGAGTACTCCTTTTCTTGCTTTCTCATTATTTATTGTGAGATCTTTGATTTACAGTTCAAAATTACTTACAAGTGTGCTTTGGTTATATTACTTTTAAGTATATATATAAATCTAGTTATATTGTTATAAAATTAATTAGTTTTACATACTTTATAATTTCTTGTACGATTGATATTTTAATAAATTAATTACTAGATTTAGAAATATAATCGAACTTGCTATATAATGTTTCAAATGGATCTGATATTTATATGATACCGATAAAAAATATTATCTTTTTATTTATATATAACAGTTCAATTTTTTACATTGAACAAATAGTTCAATTTACTTGAAATTTAAATTGCAAAATCTAAGTGAATGAGGTATGAAATAAAATAATCCAATTAAAGGTATATAAATGTATATAAAATTTGAAAATGTGTAAAACTCAATTAGTTTTATGCTAATATAATTTATTTTCAATTATATCTTGCACAAACATGTATGTTATTGTTAAACTAAGAAAAATTTTAAACTTCACACTATTCATCCGATGGTTTTTCATAAAGTGATTCCTTAAAAATCTTCGTTTAACTATGCTCTCCAGATATATATATATATATATATATAAGAACTCTTTAACATTACTAGCTAAATTCACGAAGGTGGAATCACCCGCTTGACCTACATTGAGTATTGTTCATGTATTAATTAGTAAAACCCTCCATTCTTTTGTAATAATTTAAAAAAAAAAAAACTAAAGAAGTTTCTCTGTGTCTCAACCCGTTTAAGACCAATTTGTTTAAATATTACTCCACACACAGACATAAATAAAACTTAATAACATTTACTTAAATTTGGTACACAGCCTCAATGTGATTGGAACTTTTTTTTTTATTTTGAAAAGAGTTTTTATGTACAAATAGATAGTTTCATTTTGGGGACTTCAGTATTAAGATTTATAATTTTTATGAAGTATCTTAAATTTCAAGAACTTATATATAAAATTTCGTGTATAAAACAATGTAATAGATGAATGTACATAGTCTTTTCATTAATAAAATTATTTAAAAATTTAAATCAAGTAATAACATTAGTGTCACTTATGTGCTTTTATATTTTTTTTTTTAAAAAAAAACAATACCTACCCATTTAACATCACATAAGTTCATTTTTTCTTATCAGCTCACCTTTTTTAACTTCCATAATTGATGGATGCAAATTTTAGTATTTCTTTTAGTAGTATTTTTTTTTTCAATGTACCAATTCAATTAAATATCTTTGCTAGTTTATTAGTGTATTTGTTCGCTTAGGTAGAGCTGATTACCTTGCTGGAACCTGCTTGAACTCTTGTAATTTATCGACTAACTTTGCTAGTTGTGTAAACTCTGTTTTAATAAATTTCTATTGATTTAACCAAAAAAATTGAAAAATTCAATCGAAAACCTTAATATTAATACAGATATTAAATGTACATAACAATATATAATTTGCTTGTGGAGTTTTGAACAGGGACGATGAATCAGTTCAGCTTGTCAGTAATTTATACGGAATGGGTTCAATTTTAAAAATACTAGTTAAGGTATTCCTAAATTTGGTGGTCCTTTGCCACAGTTCTATGGCAAGAGATATATCCAACATCTGCTTTTCTACCAACAACTATATCATCTCAACTGTTAATAATGATGAAATCTTAATTCCAAAGATCTAGTTTAATTCATGTTAGCCTCAAACACAAATAAAAAATAATATGATTTTAACATGGAGAAATTAAACCCTAAAAATTTTCTCACCAAAAAATTCTAAGAAATTAATCATTCGCAAATTTCAAAGATTTCATTGTCGGTAAATCTGAATTTGATTTAATTAACTATTATAAATTTTCAAAGAAACTAAATTAAATCAATGTTTTCCTAATTATAAAACAACATGACAACCACAACGAAAAAAGAAATTTTCATTAAATATTAATTAACAAAATAAAATAATAAAATTCAAGAAGCAAATAAAATAAGTAAATAAATATAAACGATGAATAAAAATTCACATTAAGTAAAATTTACTAGTTAAAATAATTAATCAAGAAGGATACATAAAATATTTTTAAAAAAATTAAATAAAAGGGAAAGAATTAAAAAATAAAATATACATTAACACAATAAAATAATTAAAAATATAAATAAATTAAAACAAATAATTAAAAAAGAAAAATATAAAGAAAAGAAAAAAAAAACAAACAAACAAACAAACGCACATGGGTCGGAACCCGCGCGTAAGAGCCGGGCTCCACCACATAAACCAATAAAGGTTTTCCTCTCTCAAAATCTAACCCTATTATCCGGCAGCCGACAATTTTTTTTTTTAAATATAAATATAAATATAAACAAAATTGAAAGCATCAAATTGAAAATTACTTTCGTCGAAACCAGATTTCTAAAAAACTATTTCTTTTTTGAAAAAAAAAAAAATCTGAGACTAAAGTCTTTCCTATCTCGAACATGCGGTTAAAAGTTTCAAAGAACACCTTTGCAAATCAATAGCCTTTAACCGATCCCCCTTTTCTTTTTTGTGTGTTATTGTGGCTTGTTTCCATAAGAGCTCAAAACCCTAATTTTTGGGTCACTGAATGGGGGAAGATCGGATGTTCGCGTCATACGCAAATAAAAAATAATAATATGATTTCCACATAGAGAATCAAAAATAAAAAGGAATATACAAGTAGAATTAGATGTAGAGAGATGGATTATTATATATTTAGAACAAGTTAACCCCCCCTCCCACACAAACACACACACACACACATATATATATATATATAGAAGGAAAAAATTAAAAGCAAAACAATAAACAAACGAGAATACAAAGGTGGCAACCTGGGTGGATATGAAGTTGAAATTTAAGAGACTTGAATTTTCTGGGGATTAATTATCTGAGACCGGGTAGTAACCTCGGCAACCAAATTGGTTTCTACAAGTAATTCTTTCACCTCCTGGGCTAACACAAATTTGATTAACTCTGCATGAGATTTGCACTGCGCTGCTCGCATCAAGCGCTTTTATAACTGGAGGAGCGTTGCTTGCAGTCTGGAGGATTCTGATAACGTTGGAATCCATCAAGAAATCCACCTCCATCTCCAAATCTTGGCCCATTCGGCATTCGTTGAGGAGGCCATTGCACTGGTAAGTAGCGTTGCTCTTCACTAGGACGGCGTCTCTACCGCAACTCGGTTTCAGGAGAATTATCATCTTTGCTACCAACGGCAGAGAAAACTGATGATGAAACCCCATTTTTCTTTTCTTTGTTTGTTTCTTCCCGCCCCTCACCTTGCAGCTCAAGATGGAAGGGGAAAGTTGCCTGCCCACTTTATAGAGAAGGGAGAGAAATTAAATAAGGAGATTATTAATTAATGAAATCTTAATAAATATTAGACTTAAAAGTCAATTGATTTATAAAGTTATTTTTGAGAGTTTACATTCAACAAATTTAATATTCGTATCTCCTTAATCTATTTTCAAATGATCAACTTATTTCATATCAAAAAATCTTGAATATTGAACTATATATTTTATTATCAAATTACAATTTATTTTATATAAAAAATATTGAATATTGAATGATATACTTTATTAACCTAAAATATAATACGTAAAAAAAAAAAGCTAATGCCCATTACTCATTTGTGGAACTTGAACACCAAAAGCAAATTAAATTCCTTAACTATATAATGTGATATGTTAAACTAATAATCAAGGCATCCAAGAAGTTATCAGATCATGAAATGGGATATGAAATAGAAACCAAGACATGATTTTATGACATGAAAAATGTTAATCATTTAATTAATCCTTGAATTTCAATATTATAATATCATTACTCTTAAACGTGAAACACGAGACATTATATATATATATATATTTAAGATTGTTATAGGATTTTTTATCTCAAATCACTAAAATTAAAGAATTCAATATTTTATTAAGAGATCACTTGTTTTGTTGACATTACTAATGCTCCTAAACATGAGACTTTTTAAGCTGCTCCTAAACTCGGTTTTTTTCTTTAATTGTGATTACAAGGATTTAATTTTTATCACTACAAGTGAGAATCCAATATCCTACCAACATACCATGTTTTTTAGTTTTTGCTTCTAGAAACAGAAAACAAAGTCCTAAAAACAAAAAGTTGAAACTAATTAAAAAGATTATTAAAAAATTTAGTAAAATGTATTATGAAAAAGAATATCAACTAGACTTATTCAAGGACCAAACAACCCTCCAACTCGTACCATTATTATATAATAAAATAATATTTTTATTTAAATTTACTTATGAAAATATATCTTCTCAAAAGATTATAAAATATATAAATATTAACATAAAAATTATATTTTTTAAATAGTGATTTGAGCTTATCAAATTCGGATTTGAACAAAAAATTTAAAATTTTTTCAAGATACAACCTAACTGGTGAACACCTTTAATATCAACTCGAATCAACAAATAATTCATGAAACTATATCTTTCAATTTCCAATTATATATATATATATATATATATATATATATTACTTCGTAAGAATTTGCTGAGCAACGACCCAGTGATTGCCAAGGGACATGAAGCACGTTGTACTTCTATAGTTTTGGCTCCACCAAAAAAAAAACTAGGGAATAAATTTTTGGAATTAAACTTTTGTGTATTGTCCATCACGCATTTACAAAAAATTTAAATCAAATCAACCAAAAATATAATTTAAGAAGTAGCCACATAGAATTTGGTTTTCCCTTGAGTTAATTTATTTTGGGCTGTCCTCTAAACTCCGATGGTTAGAATCTTTGAAACTTCAATTTTAAAGTTTGTGAATTCAATGACTCTTGAGATAAATGTATTTTTGTATAATCCAAAATCGTAAGTATAAAAAAATTTATTTTAGGAAATTTGGTTTGTGTGTTTCTTTCTTATGTGATCTTTTATTTATGGAAAATATTAATTTGATCATTTATAATTAACACTATATCTCGACAGACTCACAAAGTGGCTGAAAAAAAAAAAAGAGTCGCCTGATTACCTTTATTGTTTCTGTAAATGGAAAAAAAAAAAAAGCAGACGATTTTTTTTCTTTTTTTAAATAAATTGTTTTTATAATTCTATGAATATATTATATAGATTTTATAAATTAATTTTTTAATATTTTTTTTTAACTAAATTAATATCAGATTCCATCAAAGAATTTATATATAGAGTAAAGATATCGTATAGATGAATTCCTTGATATCTGCTTTTGAATAAATTGAAATTTTGTTAAATTAAATAATTAGGGATTAATAAAAAGGGTGTTTGGAAAAAATGGATTTGGGTCATACAATAGGAGGCAATGTTTGGTGAGAATGAAGAGCACCAATCTAAAAAGAAAGCTGAAAAATCAAAAAGGAATTGGCAAGACTTGAAACATATAATAATATAAAATACTTCAAAGTAAAACGAAAAAGTGCCAAAGCTGCAAAGCACAAGGAAAAGTTTAGAAAATATGGTGTAAATTTATGTCTCCACCTATGGTTTTGGTCTTGGCCTCCTATTCCCTAAGATCAAATAACGACAAGACCAACCGTCATCTATCTATCCGTCGCTGCCTAACTCGATTTACCCAATCGGTTTGACTGGCCTTGCACTAAATTGGGTTGGGTTCTTAAATTAGGCAAAATAAAATATTAAAAAATAATATATATAAATTAAAAATAACATAAATAAAAGTAAAATTAAAAAAAAAAAAGATAGAGAGATAGCGAGAGAACGGGACAAGGACAAGGTCGGGGCAGGTGGCTACTACCACTTTCTCTCGTAGTCCCTTCTCCAGGACACCCGACCTCATAGTCAACCCATGGCGAACCTAATCCCCCACCTTCCCCATGCTCTAATCAGAAATTGAATCAGAAGATCTGGGATTTGCTGTGCCTGGGCCATGGACTGGTCTAATCCAACTCTAAAATATCTTATTTCAAATTCAGCCCTTGAATTAAAAAAACAAATCCCCCAGCCCTTGAATTGGCCCGAAAAGGAAGGACGAAAAATCAAAAGCAAAGCTTCCTTTTCTCAATTCTATTAGTTATACCCAAGCTGAAAGCGAAAAGGTCGATCAAGCGGATTCTAATCAACCAAACCCCGACGTAGTGACATTGATAAAAAGGATCAGGACTTACAAAATCAATCAAACGGGAAACAAAGAGTGTACCAAAACAAAATCTAACTTATATCAGTATTATTAATTAGGCAAAATGGGATTTAGCCTTGGCTGCATGCAGTCTCCAATATTTTTTTCTAATTTCCTATGATTTTTGTGTTGTCGGAGGAGAAATCCGATGATGTCAATCCCGTAGTATTAGAATCTAATATGCCAATTCCACTGCCCAGATTCGAAAACATCTCTGATTAATCATCGAAATCCACGTCGTGAGCAACCGAAAACACTATAACCAGATAGCTACATTTACATTCGGATTGATCTTGGCTTTCTCAACATCAACAGCCTCTTGCAGCTCGAATGCAAATCCCAACTTCTCCATTACATCATTCATTGATGGCCTACTGATTCTCACTTCTACAATGCAATTTTCTGCAACTTCAATAAACACCTTAAAATAAGCCGGGAGCTACTTTCCAATCAAATATGGATCAATAACCTTGTGTAGAGGCCCATCTACAATGCATTTTCTAGTCCAATGAGCCAGGTTCATTTGACCCTCAGGCAATTTCTTATCCACAGCTTTTCTTCCCCATAATACTTCAAATAACACTACACCAAAGGATTATACATCTGATTTTTTGGTTGAAGTATGACCCCGAGCATACTCTGGATCCAAATATCCAAATATGCCCTTGATTCGGATTTTGAGCATGTCAACTTTTGGGTCAGTTTTCGACAACCCGAAATCTAAAACTTTGGCAGTGAATCTATCATCTAGGAGAATGATGATTTACACATCACGGTGAATAGTGGTATGCTTCACTTCTGTATGAAGGTTGTTGCTCCTTTGCGTGTCTCCAGCTTTTGCTTCCATGTCGGAGGACCATAGCTGGTACCGTAAAGATGATCGGGGAGAGCCCCATTACTCATAAAATCATACACGAGTATCATCGCGCGTTTCTCATTGTAGTAACCGATTAAGGACACCAAATGAACATGGCATGCTTGATTGCAACTATTTTTTCGCCTTCATCCATGAAACCTTTGTATACATGGTCAAATCCACCTTTCCCAATAACTAAATCATTATGGAAGTTGTGGGTAGCAGCTGTGATTTCTTCCAGTGAAAAATGGTAGCATAGTTTCTTCTGACAACGAAGAGCTCCATGTGGATTTCCCTTTGTTGGGATTTATCCACCAGCAAACCAATTTGTTCCGGCGTATGAGCCATATTACTCTGCCTCTTCTATGTTGCGTAACAACCATGCAAGCCAATAAAGAAAGCAGGGCAAGCAAACCCACAGCACATCCAACGCTAGCAATTAGCGAGCTTCGCTTCATCTTGGATTTTCCACTTGTAGAATTGGACGAATCCGTTGGTGGTGGAGCCACCAATATTTCAGGATTGGGTCCGCCCAAATTGCCATTAGAATTGTTCACTTTGAATACTTCGATCCCATTTAATATGACATCAAAATAAACTGCAACCACAGGGTGAAGATCTATGGTGATGTACTGCTTATTCTCCTTTCCCTTCTTTGATGTCAACAGAGCATAATTCGTGTAAGTGGGAACTCTGCTATTCTCAGTCCAAATAATTACATCAGTAACTGGTTCAGTGGTCTGACTGTTTATAAAGACCTGATACTGTCTATCGCCCTGTGATCAATCAGATCTTGGGGTTCAGAGAAATGAAGCCGTACCATATACTTGAATTTCGAATCCACGGGCAATCTCCATGTTAAGTTGTGCTACTTGTTGTAAGTACGATTCGGACCCATCATTCGAGCAGTTCCATAAACCATCTCCGGTGTAGCGTATGTTGGAACTATTGTGTAGTTGATTGGTACAATAGTGTTGACAGTGAAATAGCTATAACTCAACATGTAATAAAAGTTAATAAAACCAGAGCCGAAGAGTCCAATAACTTCCTTTGGTGAGATGGATTGGCCACCAACATTCAATCTATAAGCTGTTTCAAGTACAGTGTAATTGTCAACAAACTACCCGAAAATTCTGGCCAATGAAAGGGACACCCAGTAATGATTCAGGCGGGTGTAGTAAAGATTGAGAGGCATTGACACAATCTCGATTCCATTGATGAAAGCGTGTCATTTGAAGCACAACTAGATGAAGTGAAAACAAGGTCCAACACCTCATTTTTTTCCACATTCAATCAGAACTCTTTAAAAAAATTTTTTAACCTTCATTGATTCAGCAACAAGGTAAGCACTGGGATTTTTCCATAAAGTGAAAGAACCTGCTCTGACAGAGAGAAAGGCCTTGGATTTGTCAAATTCTTCACAGGAAGCTGAATGAAAGTAGAGGCGAACGAATTTTTGTCCAGGATTAATAAGGAAAGTGTCTAGAGACATGGGCGATCATGCAAGGCATAGGTTCAATGGAGCCACCTTGACTATCAGCTTCATAGGTTTCTGACTTGCTCTGGGGTGATTCAATAGGTGCAAAATTTGAGCTTTTGTCCCTCGCAAACGATCGGCCATCCGAGCATTTAAGTTGGATGGAGCTCCAAAATTCAAGGTGATATTATCTTTTGGAACGTAGGGAGGCTACTCAGATGCAACAAAAATGGCAACTTGAAAAAAGTTTATGCGAATTATTATTGAGGGGTCCTCCATGGAAGCAAGTGAAAACACACTCATTTCTCTATGTAAATATGTGTTAGTTGAATGGAAACATAATGTATCTGTATGTTTGCATATTCTTACGGCTTTTCCCTGTAGAAAATTATAAGCCTTTTAATTTTTTATATATGAATATCGATTAGGCAGAGTCGTGCAAGGCCTATGAATTATTGTAGTTGAGAAAAAAATTAACGCAATGTGAACAATTTGATTCTGTCAGAAATCATTTCCAATTAATTCAAGTTAAATTGTCTATATTGCCAATAATCTAAAGTTGTATAATTCAAACCAGTTTCTTCAATAGTTCATTCAACTAATTGGTGTTTAATAGATTTAAGAGTTTAAATCCTAGTATGTGTAATATTTTTTCTATCTTCAAACTATGATCTCCTTTGTATGAAAGAATTGTATAATTCAAAAGTAAAAAGCCCTTTAATTTTAAAATGGTCATAAATTAAAAACCAAATGATTTTGTACTACAAGTAGATTAAATTTCAGACAAGTCAACCTGACTGGAATGATCAATTTGATCCTTTTAACAACTTAAATCCAATTATAAAATTATTTGGAGCTCGAATAATCTAACCAAACACTGAACAGCTAAAATATGGATTAATCTAAAACCTAAATTGATTCAAAACCTTATTAATCCTGTTAAATTGGATGCCAATGGTTTCAAAAGTTTAAACGAGTAAAAAATAGCTTAGTATTATACTTAATTTTCAACACGTTCTTTCACGTATAAATCAGATAAATAATCAATGAGCTTGCATATAAATTTAGGTCTAGATGAAAGGTATGAGTTCAAGAAAAATTAGAGTAGCAATACATAGTAAGATGAGCAACAAGATAGTGGGCGAAGAATATATTAAATGAGGAAAGCAATTTTAAGGATTCGAACTAAGGAGGTTTGATATCATGTTAAAAAAGGTGATTAACTGCCAATGATCGTGTGATTTATTCGTTGAGTGTTGGACTCTTAGGTGGCTTTTGGTACTTTCCCGTGTTAGGATTTAAATGGAAAGTGATTCCCGAGAATGTAATTACTAGGAATGCAATTCATAAGAAAATAACATTATAGTGTTTTTTATACAAAAGAAAATATTGATTAAAATCCTTATAAAGCTACATTGATAAGAAGGGCTGGTGAAATGTTTAACAAGGAAAATAACAAAAAACTGCCAACAGGGAAGCCAAGGTTTGACAAGCCATGGGATAAGAAGAAAGACAAGGAGCCAGTGAAATATTTCTTATGTGATGGTCCGCATCGGATGCGAGATTGCCCAAAACGAACTAAGCTTTCCTCCATCAACAAAGAAGATG